>JAEIHY010011594.1:0-11487 GCA_018904565.1 Drosophila tsacasi
TAAAAACCCCATATCGGTAAAATCATACATACATATATATATCCGATCTCTCGAGGATTTGCGGATTATGATACTTGGATTTGTCGGGGGGAGGGCGGTAATCGGTAGACTTAAGCAGGTTGATTTTTAAGGGGTTTGATTTGAGTTTTACTTGACTTTATGGGTATATCTTTTCCTGATTTAGGATTATGAACACTTAACCTAAAAACTACAGAAGTTCTTGACATACAAACACATAAAATATGTTACTTAGAAAAGTGTATAACTTTGATTTCTTGTTATACCTTCAATATTTAGGATTCTTCTTTACTTTATTTCACAAATTCTTGGTTTATTTTTGAGGTTTATATGATTCTATGTGTATATCTTTCTTTGATTCATAATATCTCTTAGTTTTGAAATTGTAATCTGCAAATTACTTGAGTTATAAAAACATAAAGATATGAAATACATGCTCAGTTTACTTTTAAAAGCGTGAATCCCTGTTATATCTTCAATATTTAAAATTTTCATTACTTTTTCATTATTTTATCTCAAAAAATGTAGTAATATTTGAGCTGTTGCCTTATCGGCTTATATTCAATTGAAATTAAGGTCTAAATCGGGAATATATCAACACATGAATCCGTATAATATCTTAAAAACTAAGAAGACTTTAAATTCATTCGTTATACAGTGTTCATGGGATTGAAAAACTATATTTCTAAAGTATTGATAATTTTTCCCAATTCTCCCTCTTTACTAGTCTTTGAAGAATTCTAGATTATTTTGCAGTGATTTTGCTTATATATACTTTATATATAAGATTATTTTATATATAATCTTACATAGACCTGCTCAAATACCATAAAGAATCTAGGTACTTTAAATATTCAGTATATAATCCATTTATTCACTCACATTTATCCTTAAATTGCATTTATTTTTGTCTAAATAATACTTTGTTAGGACTTTTATTTGAGTTATAAGTATAATAACCAATATCTAAAGCAATATTATAAATACCCCAGATGGGTTTTTAGTGCAGGAAACTCTGAGATTCTCCCCGCTGACTAATGTCCGGGCACAAAATGTGAGAAAATGCCCGACCGCAGACCGATATTCGTTATGATTTTCATAATTTTAATGGGCATATTAAAGCCGCCCTCCCTAATTAGGCAAAACATTCGTTCGGATGCGAGAAATGTGATTGGGAAAAAAGGCTGCCACCAGGGCAAGAGACCCTAAAATCTAATATTAGACATTTCTTAGATACAATAGAGCTGGGGCCAGCCGACGGGGACCCATCGACGACGACGACGACCCGTTCAGGTCGCATTATTCACACATATTCCCCAACAACGCGCTCTCGGCATCGTCTAATTTCAAAGCGGCGGCTATAAATTATAATATCTGAATAAAACGTTGACTTCTTGCCGCTGCTACTTCGTTGTTCTGTATTATTATTATTATTATTATTAATTTGCATATGGTTATTAATATGCAAGTCGATTTTTCACATTTTTCTCTCTTTTTCTCGGTGTTTTGAATTTGATTTTGATTTCGATTTCGGTTTCGGTTTCGAGAGTGCTTTTTCGATTTTTCGAGGAGGGATCTCGTTGGGTTCGCGAGTCTGAAGCTGGAACGCGCCCACGCAGAGCCTAGATCCCGCAATGGCTCAATGCCTCAATGGCCCAATGTCTCAATGCCAATTCAATTCATTCACAACATCCGCCCAGCACTCGGGCCCGGGTCTGGGTTTGGGCTTATACGTTTGTGAATTGAAAGTCGCCAAGATTGCGGCGCGACACATTTGATACCTTATCGCGCCCATATCCCCCAGCGAATGAGTGAATTTTGCTCTAGACGGCACTGTAAGAAATTGGGGAGACTTGGAAAAATATATATTATGTGTTCAGGGGAAATGTGAGAAAGTTGGTTTAAGAAACTTGGGGTTTCTTTTAATTTAATAAAGGAATAATAGAGATTTATATATTGCATTCAGTTTGTTGGTTAAAAATATTGAAAAAATAGTTTGTATTTGAAAGAAAACTTGGAAATTGTTTTTTAAATTATTTATAAGCCGAATAGAATTTGGTTCTTGATGTTAACTAAACTTGATAATATTCTCTGGTTTGATATACTTTCACAATATTTTTTTTAAGTTTTCCAACAAGTTACATCATTTAAAACACCCCTTTTCAAGCATTAACCTTAGCTTAATATTAATATTATTTTTCCCTCAATTTATACTATTTTCATACCCTACTTATGCAAAAATCCTACAAAAACACCTCAGATTTCTCTCTCTGTGCAACGGTAACCATTGTTCCGCTTCCCTAGCACGCCCCAATCTTTGTGAATTTGTTGTACCTTCGACTGCGTCTTTAACTCTGACTCCCACACAGTCGATATATAGATAAAACCGTACCTGGGAGATCGTGTCTTACCTTTTTCTCTCTCTCTCGTCATCTTTTGTCAATCTCTGGCGGCGGCGGCGGTTCCGTCGCCTCGCCCTAAGTGAGGTTTCATTTCATTCCATTTCGTTCGATTTTATTTCTTAGATTTATTTTGTGTGTGTTTTTGGTTTTTTTCCTGCCTCCCAATTATTTGTATTATTAATTTTTATCTCTCTTCACTCTTTGCTCATTACGCGATGTTGTTGCTTCTCAAATTTCGTTGACAAAGCCATTTAAATAGAAATCACTCAGACGACGGAGGTAGTTTTTTATATATCTATCTTTTTTTTTTTCTATTTCTGGCTGGTTCCATTTCCAGTTTCGACTTATCAAGATCACATTGACAATGCGTCAAATATAATAAGTTTTTCTAGCCCTCGTCGGTGTTGTTGGTGTTGTTGGTGTAGCTCTTTACTCTATTAGTCTATTATTGATTTATTTTTTGGTCCACTCTGTCCATGATGCAATCATTTGTACAATCGAAACAACAACCGCAACAAGCAATTCATTCAATATTTTTATCCAATACATTTCTGGCTACTCTTGGTTTGTTGTTGGTTTGTTGTTGTAAATTTCATTGTTGAATTGTTGGAGTTGAAGTTGAAATTGTGGGAAGAGGCAGAAAATTACGTAAAGCATCAGACTTTTGTTGAATTGGAAACAGTTTTTATGGAAATTTATTTGGTTTTTGTGTTTTGTGAATGAAAAAATCAGAAGACCAAGGAAGAAGTTGTTGAAACTACAGAAGAATTGACAGTATATCCAACTGAGTTCTCTTTAATTAAATGCATCAAAATTTATCACCATTCTATTAATTATAATATTAATTAGCTCAGTTTAAACTATTTGTTATGTTTATTCCATCTGAATATGATGTATTATATGCTTATTTCTCGTCTAACTAGCTTTACTTGGCTTGGGTTAAGCCTTAGTCAAACGCTAATTGTTGACTTAATGGGAAACCAATTATAAAAACCGCATAAGCAATTTGTTATGCAATTCATTTGCCTTAAATTTACATTTTAAGAAACCAGAAAACACATGGTTTAAGGCCAAAAAGGAGACTCTTCTTGTCTTAGTTTTCTTTTTAGTTAGTTGAGAGTTGAAAGGTATATCGTAGACCTGGGATTAGACTTAATCTATAGGCCATGGATTAGTTTGATTAGGCAATCTGCCGGCTATCTGCTAATTACAGCCACTGCTGCTCAAGTGTCAATTTGATTAGGTAAATAATAAATAATGTGCGGCCGGCGATAAGCGAAAACTAATTAAAAAAACTTGTCGCCGCGGTCACAAACAGTTAGACTTGCCTGATTTCTAGGCCATATGTATATATCTAGAGATATATACAGTGCAGGAGGCACTTTTTAATGCGTCTTAAACTTGTCAAATCTTCACACTTTTTCAATTATTTGGCACGTTGCTTAATTAAACTTCAGCCAACGTCAACGTCAAAGTCAGTAGTCTAGTCAGTAGTCAGTAGTCAGTAGTCAGAGTCAGTAGTCAGAGTCAGTAGTCAGTAGCTGGGATCCCCATCAACAGCCTCATCACAATTCGTAATCATAATCATAATCGCGATCCTCGCCAGCGGCAAGGCTGCATTTTCACCCAAAGCTAAGCCCGAGCCCGAGCTGGCCACGGCTAAAATAAATAAATATAATTTTATGCGAAAAACTGCAAATTTAAATGTCAAAATGCATTTGCGTAGAAATGGCTCTTGGAGCTACATAGCCAGTCAAAAGTCTCTCTCCCTCTCTCTGTGGACTGGTAATGTTGCATAGCCACAGCCATACCAGTTTTCGGTGGGACGTGACTGCGGCTCTTCTCGTTCTTTGTTGCGTTTATTAAGTTGCATTACTTATATTTCTTTTTCCCCATCCCCCCCTTCAGAGGAGACTCCGACGCAGACAGGGACTAGTTCCGAGCCATGGACCACAGACCATAGACCACATACTATATTCCAGTAGCCGCGGCTCAATGTAAATGAGCCTGAGAAATGCATTTCGGTTTCTGTTTCTGTTTTCTGTTGCCTTCCCGCTCGCCATGGCTGCCATGGCATGTTAGCCAAGCTCAAGTGTGAAGTGTACACTGGCCAGCCAGGCAGGGGAATATAGGGAACTAGTTGGTTGTAGGGTTTAGGAGAGCAAGATCCTAAATTTATAGGTTTTCTCTTCTGGTTTTAGCTGAGAGAGCTGGATGCGTCTTCCCTTAGCTAAATTTTCGATTTTTAACTGTGTTTCAATTTAATTTTGATTATATTCATTTATTATTATTTGTTATACTTCATAAATATCATTTAAATTATATATTATTACTTTTTATACTCTATAAATATCAGTTTGGGTTTTCTCTGAGTTTATGGGACAGTGAAATAAATTGGCAAAGTCTTTGCTTATTGCATTTTGAAAATTTCCGTTCTTTTTATTTTACATTTTTAATTTTTCAACGAAAATATACTTCTAACTATATAATATTTATATAATATATATTATTTATAAATATAATTCTTTTAAAAAACTTTAACCATTTTATTAGTGGGACCTGAAAACCCTTTTGAAAATCGCCTTTTTATATCCAGAAACTACTCATATACCGACGGCTAATAGTTACAGAAAACAACCTTTGAAATATATATTTATAATATTATTTGAGCTTAAACCTGATGCTTAAACATCTAAAGACGTTTTTTATGAAATATTAGCAGACCTTGTCTCGCTTTAATTGTATAATTTTATATTATTTATGATTTATTTAGATTTTTACCAATGAAAAAAGAAACAGAAAACATTTTATGATTCATTTAATTTGTTCTTAATGAAAAATGAAACAATAATTAAAAGATTAAATTTATATATCACAAGTAAGGCCTTAAAAGAACTTGCAAACTTTATAATATTAGGAGTTGATTTTAAAAGTGGGTATAAGTAAACCATTTTTAAAATCTCTAATATCTTCAATTACGTTATTTTATTAGAATATAAAATAAACATTCGTGGCTTGTACGACTTTTAAAATCAAGGTCCCATATATATTTATAGTCATTTCTAGTTAACTTCAAGATCTTTAGCTTTTGTATTTGTTTACTATGGTTAAAGTTATAACAATTAGTAAGCCTAAGCTGCTATGTTTAGCTGTCTAAAAGTAATTGTTAAATAAATAAAGAAATATAAATAATATATATATATATTTTACTAACTGAAAGTTGGTCAGTTTAAGATGTCTCCAAGCCCATTAGCTAGCATATAGTATAGTTATAGCATAGTAAAAAGTGATAAACCATTCCCTTTACTTGAATTCCCCACTCCCGCTGGCCAGTGTGGAAAATGTGCAATGTGCCCGGGCAAATTAGGTTGTTATGGCGAGCAGGTTGAGGCAGCTAATAGCTGCGACTAGCCACTAGTAGCAGTACTATCCAGACTGGAGAGCTAGAGAGAGACTGACGGGTTGGCCAGGGCTCCTGACAGCTGCACACAGCACCGGCTAACTGACTGACTGACTAACTTAAATATAGATACGGTTATTAGTCAGAGCCAAAAGCCAGAAAAATATTATGCAAAGTTGGACCATTAATCATGGGAAATAAAGAGACACGGAGAGGTTTTGGTTTCGGCGGTTTGGAATAGCTTCCCATGGCCCAAATGAACAGTAGCCAAGTGGCAGTTCGGTTCGATTTCTTTTCTCGACTTTCCCAGGGACTTTTGCCATCGACATCCACATCGACATCAACATCATCAGCGAACCAAAACACTTGGATGTAGATGTACACATGTGCGGGTTCGACGGTAGCTCTTCTTGTGGCAGCTTCTTCAGTTCGCTGCTGGGATATATTATATCTCTGTGCTGTGTTGTGTTGTGGCCTTTATTTTGTTTTCCTCCGGCTGTTTACCCAACAAATATTATTTTGACCGTAATTACGCGAGTGCAAACGAATTGATATGTGTCTCTGGCTCTGTCTCTGTTCGTAGTAAGGCGGAAATTGTTAACGAAACCGAGAGTGAAAATCAAACCAGAATTGGTCAAATCAAAAGATATATACATATATATTTAGATCGTAGCATCTATGAGATCTACTCCACAAATCGTACGTGATATGTGCCCTGCGTAAATGATTTTGTTTCGCCTCGTTTCGACTTTGGTCTCACAATGGTCGTCTTTTTGAAATAAAAAAAAAAACAGCGGGGCCTTCTCGTCTTTTTGGGTTCTCTTTATATTTTTTATTTTTTATGTTGCCTTTTTTGCCATTTACCATGATTTTTCATAATCAGCGAGGGAGGGCAAATGTCTAGAAAATCACGTAGAGCTCTCTCTCTCGCTGGGATCGCTTCGGAAATGTGTCACACACAACACACTCCTCGGCTTTTGACAGATGTTGAGAGTTTCTAGGGGGGTTTTGTCAATTCTTTTTATGGGTTAAGGGGAAGGGTATAGGAGAGGAAGAGAGAGGAATAATTAGTGGATATTAAAAATGGACACCAATAATTAGGATTAACTGTACAAATATCCCACTTTGCTTAGGTATTTTATAGAATTTTTACTATTTGAAGAAGGGGATTTTATAATAGTTTTGTCGAACCGAGAAAAGAGTTGGGAATCATAACACTGGCAACATGTTAATTTCTTAGGTATAATAAATAGATAAAAGTAAGTAATAATAACTATAAATAAAGCTACTTTGCTGTGTTGTTTTATAGAATTTTTAGCATATTAAAAACCATAGTTTGTGGTTGTTTTTCTTAAACTGAAAAAGGAGTTGAGAATTATAGTAGCTGCAAGTTGTGGATTTCTTAATAGGCTCCACTTGCAACGTCCTCCAAATATATACATTTTTGTACATAAAACTCACTTAATTATTTCTTAAATATTATATTTTGTAACAGTAAAAATCAAGTTAAATAGATTAAATACTTTGATTTTTCCCACTTCGAACTCTACAAAAAAAGTAAAATACATGTAATACCTCTTCTAAAATCCATTAATCCCTTTTTTATTGCCTAAAATATTAAATTCCTTAACCCTTTGATTGTAATTAATCAACTTTAAAGCTTAACTTTCAAGGCCAACTATCAATTACAGCTTTAGTTGTGATCAGCTTCTGTTTATTGGGAAGAAGAGAGCCCACATAACCATGTAGCCGCCACCGAACCCTCCCCGAAAATCGGAATCGGAATCAGAATCCAGAATCCAGAATCAGAATCCAGAGTCCTGGCTTTATCCCTCGAAATTGAAGCCAGATGTGTTATTAATTTGCGTGTGCGCGTGAGCATGTAATTTGGGATGCGACGAGAGACTCGGATTGGGTTCCCGATGCTTTCGCTTTTTGGTTTTAGAGTCTCTTTTGGGAGTTTTTCGGGAGTGCATTGAGCCATGAAAACGACATGACAAAACAAAACAAATTTTACATACCCCAGAAGGACGCCGAGAGGACTCCGAGAGGGTATCTCCTGTGATGATGACAAATAAGTAGTTCGGGTCTCCTTCCCTCTGCCCGTGTTCAATTTCAAAACAATGCGAGGTGTCGGTGTTCGTGCTAATACCGCAATTGCCATTGGCCTCTTAACCTCAGTGTCCAGGGTCCTGAAAATTTCTCCAATTCTCTGCTGTCTCTCTCTCCTGTCTTTCTCTCTGGTCTTTCTCCTATCTCTCTCCTGCCCTTTCTCTTCTCTGGCGATATTTTGGCTAATTTATTTTTCGCACGAAATGGCATAGAAACCAAACGGAGTGTATGTGTCCCACAAGAAGATTTAATCCAGCCTGTAGTCTGTCTCTGTCCCTGTCCCTGTCCCTGTCTGGGCTTAATCTTAATTCCCATTGTCCTGGATCAGGTCCCTCTATGTGTGCCCGTTTTTAGTAAGTGTCTGAAATAATCCTGCGGCTAAGCGCAGATCAAAGATCTTTAAACCGCAAGATAAGCCCGAGCCGAGGACTCTCCCGAGTCTTCGTTTCGGCTCGGGGATCTCGCCTTGGGTCTTCGGGAGGTTGTTCGGGCCCGTTTTTGGGCGGTTGGGTAATCTTCCCGGCCAGATTAGAAGTTTTTACATCACCACCAGCCTCGGGATTAGGCCTCAGGAGGAGAGTTAGCACCGCAGAGAGAGAAAGAGGGAGAGAGTATCGTGTGTGGGCGAGAATCGGGCCTTATAAGTCCATGTTCTTGTCAGTCCCGATCTTAGAGTGTAATTGGAACTCGTGGCAAGAGCTTAGCCCACACAACAAGTACAGAAAAGTTATCTGGTTTTTGAGAACGTGAATTTCACAGATAATTGTCGAATTTGTAAATGTAATTATCGCAGTGTTTGCCGAGAATATCAGTAGTTTTAAATATGCCATAAAGATGTGTTATCATGTGGGATTTTTAGAGGAACTTAATTGATTTAAATATTTAAATAATCAACTGGATAACTAGAAAACTGTAGAAGACAGGGTGTATTTGTTAACAGGATACAAATTAATTAATTTACAAGCTTCGAGAGAGTAACTAAATTCATTTAAAATCCTTGAATTCATTCAAAACCTTTATAGTCATTGAAATCATATTTAAAACTAAGTTTAAATCATAGTAATTGCATTCAAGTTATAAGAGGGATCCCTAAAATTTAGTATAACTCAATAAGCCTTTCAATTCCCGTCACTTCTCCCAAAACAAATCTTAGAATACCTGGAAAATAAATTCCCAATCTGCTAGCTACTTCCCCAAATACATATAAACCATATTAATACATCTCCCTACGCCTTACAGATACAACCATCCAGAGCGAAACATTGCCAGGAAGGAGACAAGCAACTAAGCAGAGATTCTAGAGCTAGTGCCAGGAGCTAGCGATCATCCTCGGGGATACTAAACACATTTATTCGGAATACCGGCGGCGCAAGGACACAGCTTCACCGTGGCGCTGCACTCCACCGAGGCCCTGATGGCGGCGGGCTTCCTCAAGTCGGGCGATCTCGGTCCCCATCCGCACAGCTACGGCGGTCCACATCCGCACCACTCGGTGCCCCACGGACCGCTGCCGCCCGGCATGCCGATGCCCTCGCTGGGTCCCTTCGGCCTCCCACACGGACTGGAGGCCGTTGGGTTTTCCCAAGGTATGTGGGGTAAATATCGCATCGACAATTTTGGTATAAAAAAAAGAAATACGTAAGCTAAATAGATTTAGATCAAATGTGCTGAAGGTTATCCAATATATATTTATGCTTAAAATTTAAATTCGGGTTTAGCTTTACTATTAGAAATCGTTTTAATAGGTTTCGAGGGATATAAAGTCAAAGAAAAATAGTTTAAAGTCTTAAAAAGGATGTTTCTTATGAGGTTTTATATAGTCTCTTTCCTAAAATTCCTTCTATTTTGATTTTATTTATCAATTCAAGACCTTTTGGCTTTATTACGATCAAGAATTCACTGCAGTTTCCATTTTAATTCATTAGTAATTTCTTTTAAAGAGTAAACTTTAAATTAGAAATGCTTTCATTAGGTTTACAAGTATATAAAATCAAAGAAAAATATTTTACAAACTTAAAAGTTGTGTTTCTTGTACAAATTTATCTAGTTTCTTTCCTAAAATTCCTTCTTTTTTATGTTATTTACTTATTTACTTATTTCATGATTTTATTTTCCAACTCAAGACCTTTTTCGCTAATTAAGTGATCAAGTTTTGACTGTAGTTTCCACTTCTTCTACTGTACACGGTGGCTTCCTCTTCGTTTTGCTGCTGGCTGCCTTTCAATATCAGTTCGCATCGATATTGCATCATTATCAGTTAAATTGTCAAAATGAATAATGAGCTTCGGGCCGACTTTATCTTCCAGTTTGTATTATTTTTTTATTTTTATTTTGTATCTTCAAGCTTGAAGCTTGAGCTTCGCTTGGCTTCTCTTGGCTTCGGTTCCAGTTTTGCGCTTCGCTCGGTGACGCTGCAAATGACAAACAAAACCTGACAAAAAAATATCACTAAAAAAGAGCAATAAAAAAAGCAACTACAAAATCACAACAAAAACATATATTGGCTACAAAATGCCAACAAAAGACTTGGCCCAAAGCAAACTACAAAAATTATTGAGCCGCTCACAAAAAAATCATAAAAAAATCAAAATAAGGAAAAGGGAAAATGAAAGACAATCAATTCGGACTTGTAATCTAAAGTATTAACTAAAGAACTTGTTTTCAATCTTCAAAATATTATTTGTTGTACAATTTCTAAACTAGAAAAAGTAAACCAATTTCAGACTCGTCATAAATTTTCCTAATATTATTTCTGTACAATTTTGAAACTAGTAAAGGACAAACAATTATTTCAGACACGTAATTAATTTTTTAAATATTATTCCAATACAAAAATTCGAACTAATTAATCAATTTATGAAGTTGTAATCCATAAAAAGTTAATGTGAGCTATTACAATATTTTCTTTAACTATATCTTTTAAAAAGCTGTAAAGGCCTTCCTGGAATCCCCCTAAATAAGCCATTAAAACTCAAAACAAATAGCTTAAAACCATAAAAAATTTGGATTTGAAAAAAGGACAGGCAAAATCCCAAAAAGAAGTTGAGCCACCTTAAGGTGCAGTTTTTGCTAATTAAACAACAAGCTCTCACAAAAAAATCACAAATAACAAACCAGAGCCAACAAATGGCAATTAATTGATTTGGCTATATAATCCACGGCTATACAGCTATATAATCCACCGATTTATTTAGAAATCAGCCAAGAGTTTGGCGACCATTTTGAAAGCGAAAACGAAACCGAAACTGAAACCCAAAAGCGGCAGCTGCAAGTTGCCGCCGCAGCGAAGTGAAGTGAAGTTTTTTATTCAATTTATAAATTCATGACCAAAATGACTAACTCATTAATTTTTGATAGGGCCCCGGGGGTAGGGGGAGGGCGAGTACGTGTATTTGGGACAGGGCCCAGCGACGTATATGGTTTTTTTTTTACTTTATTTTATTTTCCACCAAGAGAGGGATGAAGGCAAAGCAAACAATGCGGCGGCTTAGTACGCAGCACACAGAAAGAGAGTAACAAAAGATATATATAAAGATATATATATAGAGATATATA
>JAEIHY010011596.1:0-50338 GCA_018904565.1 Drosophila tsacasi
AAGCTGCAAGGGTATACAAACTTCGGTTTGCCGAAGTTAGCTTCCTTTCTTGTTAATATTCATTTTAGCGAAACGAAGAGAGAAAGCTTTATAAATAAAATATCATATAATAACATAAAATTTCAATAAGTTTCTGTTAAATTTATTGTTGGAAAATATTTGAAGTTATAAAAGTTATAGGGAATCTATCGATTCCCTACTAAAAAAGTTAGTTTGCGGTCTACATCCTTTGTAAGAGTCCACTCAATCATCCGATATCAGAAAAATATATTGCATTAGATTAAGAATATGAGTCCCGATGTAATCACGCAGTCAAAAACAATAGTTTACTTTGTTAAAAAAAATATAGTACACTAAAAATAACATTTATTTGCATTATTCATTTATTTCATTTATTTTCTTTGTTCATATATATTTTAAATACTTTTATAATTTTGCCCGAGTAAACCTTTCTCATCTCTGGTGCTTTTGGTGCATAGTGGTGAAACTTGGGTGGCTGGATAGAATATTTGGGCGGTGGGTACTTCATGTCACTGCAGTGCACACGGCGACCTCATAATAAAGGCATCCACACCCACATCCACATCTACATCCACATTCTCGTTCACTGTTTGTGTGCGAAGGCTCCGCACTTGGAACGGCATTTCTCAGCTGCCGCATGTGGCAAGTGCGGTAGACCGTCAATTTGTGCAAATGCTCTTAGCCACTCTCGTACCTAAGAAGCCAACTTCGAGCGGGGAGCCGCTGACCGGGTTTATTTGCTCGGCCAAATTTGTCTTAATTCATTTGGATTAACGAGGAGCTGGAAGAATGGCGAGGGGGATGAATAATTCATTTGTTGCGCAGGCGATCCATCATCGGATTTCCCCCAGTGAAAATGCCAAGCTTTTAAAATGTTTATTATTATGCTAGTTTTATTTACCATCTCTGTGTTTGCTTTCATTATGCCTTCAGTTGGGTTTCGGGTTGTCGCCTCTGTGTATTTTAGGCAGTTTAAATGCAATTCGATAACAATATGTTTGCTAAGTATTAATAAATATATCAAATGCTGCTCATTTCTGTGTATTTACTTTGGTAATATTTTACAAATAAATCGAAGTTTGTACACGGCTATATGTGAGTGTTGTTTGGGTATATATAAAAAAGGATATAAGGTAAAATCAAATGAAATGCTCACCGGATAAAATACATTTTGATTTTAACTTACGGCTAACGCGTTTTAATCCTAATGGTTTTTTGATTTATCCAATATTTTAATATTGTAGTCAGATTGCCGCTGGCAAAATTCGCTTGCTGCCGCTGCTGCTGTGTGAATTGAGTTTCATAATTCGGTTTCGACTCGGCTGTCTCTGGATTTTATTATCTGATTTGATTCGTAGTCCGTTCCGGCAACACACATCTAGTTTGTTCGCATGTTTACATATTTGTAGATACATATATATGCATTAATACTATTTGCTTAGACAGTTTACCATTTATATTTATAGGTATTTACTCTTGCACTGGCACATACACATTCTATATTTCTCGGTAGTTCCATTTGAGCGTTCGCCTTGTTTACTATGGATATTAAATTTATTTATGCACTTTAGCGGCTTTGTTTGATTTGAGTTTTGATTTTGTCATAGATTAAACAACAAAAATTGAGTTTAAATGCAATTCACCTGCAAACAGTTATTGTTTAGAGTCCACACCGGGCTTATAAAACATTTACGCACGAGAAATGGGAAACATAAGCTCGGATATATCCAATTCTCAAAACAAATCCCCTGATCTTATGCACAAACACACATCAAATTCAGCTAACAACAATATAAATTCATAAATATTTTACAATAGTTTTTGGTATTGTTTGTATTAAATGATTAACGTTAGTGTTGATAATCTGAGTACCATTTTTAATGTCTTTTGATATGACTTGATCATTTTTTATGGTATTTTTATTTAATTTCTTTCATTTATTGTTATTATCAACTACTGTTTTACTCGTGTTTTATGTACAGGAAAGAACTTGACCCATGCCACTGCAAAGTATACTAAATATGCTAAAAATTTAACTATAATTAGGTTTCTGTTGTCCGATTTTTACATTTATTCCTTACAGATACATCCTGGTTTTGTTTGGTTTCAAATTCAATGCGGAAGTTTGCGACTCTTGTTGTTGCTTGATTTGCCTTACAATTCAAACATTATGTCCTATCCTATCCTAATAGTTAGTAGCTACTGAATGGGGGGGGGTCAAGGTAAATGAATTTCTACCTACAAAAATATTTATTTTTAAAACAGGGAAACCAAATCCATAAGCTGCGATTTAAGTTGGCTGACATTCTCGACACTGTTCACACAGCTCAGTGAGATGGAAAAAATCAAATCAAAACAATTTCAATTAAAATAAATTTAATTAAAATTCTGCTTGCTGGCCACTCGAGCCCCGATCTTTTTTCTGTGTTTATTCTGCATTCATGAGTCGAACTATGGTAAACTATTTTCTTTATTTAGCGCTAATTAATTTATTACAATATTTGCATTGGGCCTTCGCCCCCACCCTGTCCGGCACTAGTCTGCTTTTGAATTCATTAGCGTTTTTTGCCAGTGTTTTCTGTAATTTAATTATAAACAAATACGCGACAACAAATCCCGCAATGATAATTGAGGGAAAAAAAATAGTGGAAATCCCGCTATGAATACTTAGCCCATGTTTTGTGTGCGTTTTTATAAACTATATGTATTTTTCACAATTCTGCTCTCTTAGCTATTGAGTTGCGACATATTTCTTGTTGTTGTTGTTTATTAAAAATATTAATCAGTCATTTAAATGCAATGAATTGCAGTGTTTATATGCGTGTATGCAGCTCTATGTTTATTTCGTGTTTTCCATGTGTGTTGTCCTTTATGCTCATTGTTTGTTGTCATTTCCGTGTTTATCCTGGCACCTCATCTCCATCCCTTGCCATCGGAAACGATCCTCCAGCTCAGCTGACTGTTAACAGTAATGCAATAATTTATCCCGTTCAATTTGCATTGCATTGCCGACAGGCTAACCAAAAAAAATTTGCCAAATGATTGCGCAGCTCAATTGTTTGAATGTGGCCGCATAAATAAAGCTGCACACTTTGCTGCACCGCCCACCAGGGTGTTGAGATTTATTGCGAAACTCTTGCGCCACTTATTGCGATTTTAATAACCGTAAATATAGACTTCAATCGTTCTAAAGCGGCCCCAGTCTAGGCAGTTATTTTTCACTTCGAGCCGCAAAAATCATATGAATATTTTTATGAAAGGTTTTTAATTAACCAAAAATTCATAGAAAAATAGTAATAGCTAGTCTACAAAAATTGGTATCTCAATATTCATATATAGCAGATATCTTCTGAGTAAACTAAAAGCAGACTAAGATAGAAGTCATGTATTTCTAGCAAAAATATAAATATACTCTACAAACTTTCACTTTCAGGTTTACAAAAAAATAAAAAAAAAAACTAAATGAAATATGAACTTAAAATATTGAAATAAAATATTTATATATATTAAAATATATTTAAAAGAGTATACCTAGCCACCTCCCTAACCCCTTCGCGATGCCTTTCAAAGTATGCAGCCAGTTTTGCGTGTCTCTGACATTGTGTGATGGCTTGTGAAGGTCTTATTGGCGACAGTCGTCTATTTTGGCACTTACAACTAAGAGTCCTTATGGCTAATCCTCATCTTTGCATACTTCTCCTGACAATTACTTGCCATACGGATGCTGGTTGATGTCCGGCGAGTGGCGCATCAGCGTGGCACTACCGCTGCCCGGCGACAGAGTCAGGCTGCCCTCGTGGCTGCCGTTCATGCTGCTCGAGCAGGTGGCCGGAACGGAGGCGGCACCACCACCCATCATTTTCTCCGTCTCCTGGCGGCTGTTGGCCATTATCCGGCGGATTGTGGGGGCGCAGGGCGTGCGTCATAGGCGCGACTCCTGCGCGTGCTCATGTCAGACCTGCCCGTGGGCATTCATGTGCAGAGCGTCCCCGGCGTCGGGGGGCGTGGCCGAGAGCTGGGCGGGCGGATAGTACTGCAACGAGGCGCAATTGAGGTACTGTTCGTGGATTAGAATCAGAGTCGGAACGGAACCACTGTCTGGATACACATCGAAAGTGCGTTAAAAATAGGACGAACGCGTCGCAATTTCGAAATGTATCCATACACAGAGAGAAATAGCAGGGACTACATATTTGTATATTTGATTGTATAAGAAAAATATATAGCTTTCACAACAATAATTTTTAATAATAATAATTTCAATAGGTTCCAGAGAAATAATTTTGAAATGATTATATCAATGATTATATCATGATTTATAATTTTGTTGAACAGATTTTGTCAGCTTATACATGTTCAGAAATATTTTGGAAAAGTTTTAGTTTTATTTATATTAAATGATTACGATTGGTTTAGCTTTGAATATCTCTTAGGACAAATTTTTGAGAGGGTTTCGAAATCCTAGAACTTTTTGTGGAGGCCTCGACTGAATAGCTTCTCCAACAATTCGATGAATCCCAAATAAAAAACGTGTAATTAATGTGAAAATATACATTACAAAATAATTTTAAAATTTTAGTAACATTTTTTTTTAGCAATGCAAACACTCACCCCGACGCGTCCATTGTCGTAGTCGCGACTCGCTTGAATGGTCAATTTCGCCTTGGCGTGCATGGTGTCCGTCAGCCCGCTCCTTTGATGTGTGTGCGTCGAGGGAACGGCGCTCGAGGAGCCCAGCATCATGGAGCCGTTGGCCTTGCCCAGGCTTCCGCTGCCCGCGCCATGGCCCAGTCCCATGCCCATGCCCATGCCTCGGCCCATGCCCATCGACATGGACATGCCGGAACCGCTGGAAGCGGAACGCGAGTCCTTGCTGCGGAAGCAGAACTCCAGGATGGCCACGAACACGCTGACGAGGAGGCCGCCAATAAGGATGTAGAATATGCCGGCCACGTTGCTCAGCGAGAGTTCGTTGTGCGCGGAGGCCTCCTTGTGGATGCTGCACTCCGTTTTGTCGTACCACCATTTCTGGTGCAACTTGATCAGCTCGGCGTTCTCCGTCAGCTTCAGCACGGCCAGATTGATGGGGTCTCTGTTGGTCGAAGAGAGAGGGTGGTGGGAGGATGAAGAGTGGCATTGAAATGGAGGTCCCTTTGTTAAGTATGTGGGTTAGCTTTCATCTGGGCTTGTAGAATTTTCCATCCCAACCCATTCAACTCCCCAAAAAGGCATCAATTTCTGGCTCCTTTTCTATTTGGCTTTTTGTTTTTCTTGTTCTACACTCACGGAAAGGAAGTATCATTTTAAGCATACGAATTAAGTAATAAAGTTAACGGTTTATTACTCCAATGGGTTACAGAAAAATACCTATTATGCCCAAAATAACAAAAATAAAACCTAAAATGTTGTTGGCAATATAAAATGTTTCTGATTCTAAAGTAAAGAATTTAAATTCCTAGAAAAAGTACTATTTATTAACTAAGGTAAAACAAATATCTAAGAACACATTTTGAACTTAAAAAACCAATATGGGATAATTTTGTTGTTGCCCCAAAAAACAATCTTAAGTCCCTATAAATTTATATAAGTAAACTCAATTTAGTTTTCTATATTAAATGTAGACTTTAATAACTCTTTCATTACGAATCAATGTTTACAGCTTAGTATCTAAAAAATCTATTTGAAGTACCCCTAATTCCCCTAAGTGTACTCACTTTAGCGCCGAACCCAGCGGCGTGGCGATGCCAAATCCCTTTGTATCCAGATTGCGGCCCACTTTCATTGTGTCGCAGGGCTCGCGGGCGTTCACATACTCGTTCTTGGGCGACTCCACCAGCAGGGCGTACTTGCCCTTGGAGGTGCGCACGCGTTTGATACCCTCGTCGTAGGTATTCACGAAGACGCTCTTCCTCGCATTCATATACTCCCACATCTTGTTGTGGAGTCCGATTTGGGAGCGCTGCGGGCACGGTCCAAAAGTGAAGGCAAAATGGGCGAAACGAGACGAAACGAAGGGAAATATAAAGTAAGGCACGGATATATGCGGCAGATACGAGCTGGCATCCCGGGACAGTCGAGTGCCGGCGGATAGGGACTCCAGCTCGCCCAGGACATCCATCAGCGTAATGCCGGAATCGGGTTCCTAGTCTCCTTCCATCGACTGTACGTATGTATATATACATATATCTACTTTGCCCATATATACATATAGAAATATCTGCTCACATGCGGAGGCAGCGGAGCGTAAGTGTGCTTAAAAGCATCTCAAATAAATGTAGCCATAAAAAATAGAATTGCGTCTCATTTCTTTTGCATTTTTGGCCCCGAATGGCAGGGAATTCGGTGGGAAATCGAGGGAAATCGGGGGAAATCGGAGGGCTGGAGCAGCCGAAAGGGGGCGGGATGAGCGGCAAATTGCTTTTTATTTCTCGTCTAACACAAATTAATCCTTGGCCCGGCTGGGACCCTCTCAATTTTGACGTCTCAAAAGGCTCAGCTCGCAAATTCTAATGGTTTTCTGCCTCTCGACTGTTGGCTTTTATTGTCTTTGATTTGGCCATTGTGCGGTTGTCAAATGAGTGTGACATGAGCACCCGAAATTAATTTGGCTGCCAGACAATCGGGACACATAACTCCCGACAAATTCCGGCCAATAAGGAATGTGGGTTTCCATTGAAAACGCTGGGAAAAGGTTTATAAAATAGTTAAGAATCCTTGTCTTGAATTTCCACTAATTTAAATTCGTTTTAACTTTACTCACTTATAGTTAACCCTCTCCCCAACTCACCCGAAAGAAGTCCCAGGTGGAGCCGTGCAACAGGGTTCCGTACTGCACCTCCGTCTGCATGGCCAGATCCTCCGGCGAGTTGATCGGCGTCACCATTCGCTCCACTGTGAGGAAAGCGGCCAGGTTGGCCGTGTACGAGGAGATCAGTATCAGTGTGAAGAAGAACCACGAGGCGGCTGCAATCCTTCCAGACACCGAACGCGGTGAGATGTCGCATCCTTGCTGCATGAAGGCCGCCAGCGAAAACCAGAACGAGTTCCAAACACTAAACTCGTTCACCGCCGCCGAAGAGGAGCCGCCGGATCCCGGATTACCGGCAGCAGATAGGGCGGCCTGCAGGGCGGCAGCTCCGGCTGCAGATTGGGCACCAGGAGTGGGCGGTCCGGGGGGAGCGGGCACGGCTATAGGAGCACCTCCGATGATGCCAGGCGGCTGCTGATTGGCAAGCTGTTCGTGATGTGCATGCGGATCTGAAAGAGCAAGGAGGAGCAGGGTGAAAAGAGGGTCCTGTGAGTTGGCCACAAAGGAAAACCGCAGACGGCAAACGCAGTCTGCCAATGCACAGGGAGAAATAGGTGCCTAGGTGGTGATTTTAATTTAGGAAAATATTGCTATATACTAAAAGGGTATCTCTTAGGGTTCGAAAGAAATTTTAATAGATTTTGAAAGCTTGCTAGACTTAAATAATATTTTTTTAATATGGAAAGTTCTAAAATTTAATATTTGGATTGCTTTAAATATATATGTTATTTATTTATGTTATACATATATGTATATTTTATTTACGTACAAATGATCCTTTTTGGCTGTTGTATGTATGTGTATTGACTTATTTCTAATTTTATATAAGTTAAATAAAGAGCAGGTCATGTGGTTTCACACTCATAAATTAATAAGTTTAATATTCCAAAATAATTATTTAATTATTTTATACATCTTTTATGTTTGCATTTGGACAAATCAAGCTCTATATAGCTCCTTAAAGTTTTATATTCCGCCAACTAAAGCCCCATAATTTTCCCCTGTGTCCCTAGAAAAAAGGGTCGGCAGTGAGTTGTCGGTACGTGCTCATGTCGACTGTCCAAGTTTCAATCATTTCGTTTGGCTTGGCTTTTTGCGCCTGCTCTAATTGATATGCAATCAAACCCATAGCCAAGTCTCTGTTCCCCATTTGCTTCAATTGCAAAGCCATTGACTGCCGGTCGGAGATGTGATGTGATGACATTGCTGCTCCTGCGACAGACCAAGCTACCTCCTCTATTCCACACAGAGAGCTACTGCTGCTCGTGATGCTGATGTGGATGCTGATTCTGACTCTGTCGAGGACCTGGCATGTCCTTTCGATTTTTGCCCTGCACTCTCTATGCCAGGTTTTATTTTGCACTCTTCCCCCCTCTCGCATCCCATCGCTCTATGGCAGCGTCTCTCTGTTTGTCTATCTCCGTTTTTACACTGTCTGTAAACGCCGCCTGCATACACAATTTTGTTTACTTTCCGCTAAAATTACATTAAGGATGTTTTGCAGGATGTCAATAGATTGTTATGAACAGCCACTCCACAGTGCTCTCACACGCCCTTGCAAACTGCCGGTTCATATGCGACTCCCCGCTCTGATTGTCATCAGAATTCCGACAATAACAACAGAGCTGGAGCAGTGGCAGTGGCAGCGATGGAAAATTGAATTAAAATAATTGAATTTCCATGAAATCAAATAAAATCGAATGCAAAACAAGTCTAAAGTTGTAGCAGCTGCATACAATTACGAGATTTTCGGGAATTCCTCTTCAGTCTTATTTTTTTTTAGCTAACGGAGGGATTTTCAGAACGACTGCACTGAGAAAAAACTGGTAATTTTTGGTATGTTAAATAAAGTCTAATAACTTAATTGAATTCATAATATTTTTAGTGATTAAGAAATGATTACAAAGTGTTTTAACACTGTTGCAAACTCTTAAAGGTATGTTAAGTGGGTTTTCTAAATCTAAGACTTATATTAAATACTTTATTTTTATTTATTTCATTTTTAAATAATAATAAAAGTATATAAGTAAAAATAGTTAGAAACTGGTTATCTATAATAATTTTCAAGGTCGAATTTTAAAAGTTTAAAATATATTTTTGTTAATATTAAACGTTTTTACAATTTTCATAAAAGAAATTACTTTACCAGAGCTTTATAAATATTCCTATGCTTTAATACGAATTTCTGTCATTAAAACACCGACATTCCCATTTCATTATGGACCCCATCAGAAGCGTTTAATTTAATACATTATTTAAATATATACAATATTTAAACTTCCACCCAGGACCTCGTGGTTGGGTCATGGCTGGCTCTAGGCAATAACAGGTGGGTGGGGTGAACGGGTACGCGCACTTACCTGGCGATTGTGATTGCTGCGGCGGCTGTTGCACGAGTCGCCATTCATGTGGTGAGAAGCGCGACACAAAGAACAGCACAATGCTTACGCCGATGTAGCTGAAGATGACGCTCACCTGTTGGCGGGTGAAAGAGAGGTGAGAGGAGAGGAGTGAGTAAACATGAGACTTTTGTGACATGGAACAAGGATGCCGCCTGGCACCTGTGCCACCAGCAGAAAACGCAGCAGCCACTGTGAATTTCCCGCCCGATGCTGCTTTTTTCATTAATTTTTTCTTAACTAATTGAAGCGGAAGCGGCCGGGGCTTCCTAGAAAATAACGAAACATTAACTTAATGGAGCGAGGGCGCGGGGAAGCGAAGGGCAAGACAATGGCACCCAAGGACATCGACAGGAGCAGCAGCAGGTGTGCGGCTGTCGTCTGGCAACCGTTGCCACTGTTCATCTTGCACAGGAAGAAAATTAAAAATTATAATAAGCGAAATGAAGATTCAATTAATTTCACATTAAAATGTTTTTTATCAACACAAAACTGATTTCGACTTAATTTTGAGCAAATTAACGTAATTGATGATTATAAATTATAATATTTTATAGTTTTTGTATGGGCAGGGTCACACTAAGTGAGTGCTAAGCTGGCCTAGGCACACTGTACTCATATCTTATTAGGGATCCTTTTAAGCATATTAATCACGAAGGTTCTAGGATAAAGAATACATAAATTTAAATTATATATTAAGTTATGATTTTTCGCAGAGCTTTTTATAGTTATTGCATGAGCAGGGTCTCACTGCGTGAGTGCTAAGCTAGCTTGGGCACACTTACATTTTTTATTATGGAGTTTTTAAGCATTTCAAGCTCGAAATGTTTAGGTTTTCAAATTATATTTTAAGTTATGATTTTTCGCAGAGTGTCAGATTGCCTGGGTTTGTGTGTGGCTCCGGAGCTGTCAGCACCTGAATGGCTGCTATGAAGCGCGTCTTTGTGCTCGCCGGCGTGTCTAAAGGAAAGGAACGGTGTGTCCTTGTCGCCACTGCTTTCATATGCCTGAATGGCTTCGCCACACACTCGCACACACTCGCTGGCTCCTAAGTAGGATTGTCCTGCTTTGTTGCTGCTTTTCAGCTTGTGTTCAGCGGGTGTGTGCGTGTGTGTGCTGCTTCTGTGTGTTGGTGCAGCTAAAATGCTTCATTTAATTTATGATAAATTTTTTGTAAAAGACTTTTTTATTAGCTTGTTAACTTTGCGCCTTGGCTTTTGCCATCGCCCTTTGCCCCGTACACTTTTGCTCCGACCCAACCCCTTGGAGGAGGCCTTGACAGCCTGGGAACGACTCGCCCGACCCCTGGAAACTAATTTGCATTTGTAATTTTTTAGCTCATGTCAAATTACGCATTAGCTTTCACTTTGGCGCGCTGTTTGCCGGCTTTTATTAGCATTTAATTTCGCGTTTGTCGCGCTGTCGTCAACACTCTTTGACTTTTCGAGATTCGGATTTGAGTCCTGTGCCCCTTTTTTATGAATTTTTTATTGTGCGTAAATTTAACATCCAGTGTCGTCATAATTTTGCGCATTTACAGCGCATTAGCCCGGCCATCTGCCCCCGCCTCTGCCAGTGTCTGTTTTGGGACCCATCTAATTTGTTTAATTGTCTACCCGTACACCCCCACTGCGAGTAACTATATATATCAGCGGGAAAGGGGTTCCGGTTACCCTGGTGCAACATAAACATCAACTAAACGCTCATACAAATTTGATGGGTTGCCATTATTTAAACAAGCCTCGAGCGCCAAACTTCGGACGCTGAGACTAGCGTAAAATTTAAAACTTGACGGCCACGTAATTTGGGGGAGGCCGCCGCCGTCGCCGCCGTCGTTTTCCGGGAAAACTCCCGCACTCCACTGCTGTTTATGCGAGTAATGTGAAAAAAGGCAAACAGTGGCAAAAGCACAAAAACTTTGTCGTTTACTCTATTAAACTTTGGGAGCTTACGTGGTGCCAAGTTGAAGCCGAAACCAGAAGAAATAAATATACAAGTCGAAACTTTGCCGCAAACTTTTGCCCGAGAAGCGAGTAAAAAAAAGTGAAGAAAGAGCCGCCGCCCAGAAATATAATAAAAATGGAGCGAAAAAAGAAAGAAACAGAAATGAAGAAATTGTTTAAAAACTTTACTCATTTGTATGCAGCGCAATTTTAGCAACATTTTGACTCGTTACCAGAGTGAAAATAAACACATTGCGCTCGCTGCGTGTGTTCCTAGTCGCAGTCCGAGACAGTTTGTGACGGGAAATAATTAGAAATTTGTAGGCGATGCCAAGTGCCGGCTGGCAATATCAAAAGTCCCGGCTGCGACTTGATTAAAATGTGTTGGCAGTGGAGGGAGCATATCCAAGGATCTCGCGCTGCAGCCTCGCTTCGCTGAGCGCCAATGAAGCAAAGTGCAGACAGGTGGCCAAAGGTAAAGGGGAATCCCCGAGAAGCCGGGGGTCCTAGCCTTATCCTGTTCCCCGCTTAATACACACACACTCACACACATATACGCACCCAAATTTCCTGTGATAAAGGATTCATGAAGCTGAACACGCCGGGCGTCTGCTTCACTGGCTTCTTAATCATGATGGAGATGCCCAGCGACATGAACGGCTTGCTGAAGTCGATGACACGTTCGCGTTCGGCGGTAATCGTCATGGCGGCAATCGCAATATCCGCTTCCTGCAGGCGAAGGAGTTTCGGGTTCAGTAGGGTTCACAGGGGCTAGGGGAGGGAAGGATAGCGGACTCACCTTGCGCACCAGCTCCCCCACCATGCCATCCCAGCCGCCGTGGGCTGTTGACTTCTCGGAGCCGTAATTGCCATCCTTGACCAAGCGCAGTTCATCTGCAATTGACACACAGAGAGAAATAGTTCTCAATCTTAAGTCTTGATCTTATAAGAATTTGGGGAGTTATTACGGTTACGGGAATAAAACTTAAGGGAAAAGAAGATCTGCTTTATAAAGCTTATTAATTTCCAAACTGATCAAATACTCTATCAAAGTGGAATCTAATATTTCTCCAAGTGCTCCGAATCGGTGACTGTTCCGCCCGATTAAGCTGCACTTGGGCCATCACGCATTCACTCACAGTTAATGCCCAGCTCCTTGGCCACCAGGTCGGCGAGGTCCTTGCAGTATCCCTCGAAGCGTTCGTTGCCCAGCAGCTTCTCCCCGTGCGTTGCCTTCTTGAGCATAATGTAGGGTTCCTCCAGCACAGTGGTCACTATATACGTCCGGTTCTTCTCGAACTCCACATGTGGACGCAGACGGACATACTTGGCATTTAGGGGCTGCAGTCCAGCGTCGTCGTTCCACTCGGCCACCTTGACCTGCAAGGTTGGAGAAAAATGAAAGAAGCCCCCAAAAGATTACAAATTACTGAGGCGGTCTGGGCAGGCCATAAATAATGCACCCATCGACACCTTACTCCCAAAAGGAGAGCGAGTCAGAATTATTTGCTATTTCCAAGTCCGGTCAGCTGGGCCAATTTAATTTTACTCGGCTTAGAGAATTTTTAGCATGGCCAAAAGAGTTGGGGAAGTTGGATAAACTTGTTTATAAAATAAGAAAGTTTCATGTTTGCTTGGTAAAATAATTGATAACGACCTCTAAGACTTTATAAACTTTGTCTAAATTGTTAAGGAAATTCTAGGTTAATAGAATGATATTTAACAATGTATTTAATATTTTTTGTTAACTAAAACTAACGAATTGTTGTCTGTTTATATTGTCTGTTTATATTCGTCAACCTTGAGTTGTTTGAATGAATTAATCTGAACTATTTCTATCCAAAGAACTATCTGAAAACTGCTTCAAATAGTGCCAAAAACTTTCATTGTGCTTTAACTTTTTTGCCGACTGGCTTAATGCTGTCCGAACCATTACACAAAACACTAACAGAGCTCAGAAATGGGAACTGGGGAAAGCGGGAAACTGGGAGCTGGGGAAATCGGGAGGCTGGGTACTGTGAAGCTGGGATCCTGGAAAACACATACCATGGCGCTGTTTACTGTCATCTCGACGACGTGCAGCGTGTAATTGACGCGTCTGCCGTCATCGTTGAATTTGATGTCCCCGGTTAGGCCCTCGATTTCCACCTGCGGAGAGGAGGAGGGAAGATACCAAGCAGAGGGTTACCGAGGCTACACAGATACGGATCCGGAGTGGGTGATAAAACAGGAACTTTCTGTGTGAGTGTGTGTGTGGGGTGTGCTTAATTGCTTTGTCAGTTTTCCCGGCTGGATGGCTGCCAGGCTGCCTGCCTGGCAGGTGTATCGATGTCACCGCCGATGTCGCTACACTGTGTCCACCTCATCATCATCGCGATGCACGCTGAAAATGAGTGCTCGCGGTGCTCTCTAAACTCACCTTTCTCAAATAACGCGATATTTTATCGCCGTGCTCCCAGGCATTCACCCAACCCTTGGCCGTGTTACAGTCCAGTGCTCGCGACGAACCGCCGGAATCATTGCCGGCATAGCCACCGCCGCCGCCACCACCGCCACCTGCTCCATTTGATCCACCACCGGTGTAGTTATAGCCATCCATGGAGGTCGAGGCGGCCGCCTGGGCCACCATCAGCGTCTGGCTGCGACGCTGGACATTGTTCCGGAACTGGTCGGGTTTTTTGCGCAGGATTTTGTTGAAGGCCTCCACCAGGACGAAGACCGCGTCGTACATGAGCGCCGCCTGGGCCTGAAGAAAGGAAAAGATTTTCAGTATAACTTTAAGGTGTTTTCGTAAATTTAATTTTCGGTTTAATATTTATCATTTATGTTTTTAATTTTTCTTAAAATATTCTGTACTGATGGAATTTTAGCCTGTCTCTAAATCATATATAAAAGTGTAGGGGTTCTGGATCTGGATCAATAAAGTCCCCATGGAGTCGCCGCTAGTGAGGTGGTTACTTGCTGGCATTTAATGAGTGCATTACACGCTGTTATTCACAATTTTGCCAGCCATTGCCCTCCGGGGGCAGGGCTTTTTCGTCCTTTATCCTGCGCTGGTCAGGTGTCGGGGCTGATGAGGGAGTTAACCTCTAAGCTAGCTATGAACCCCGCCGGGACTCGATTCCGGGAATGTGTCGCACATTAACCCGCACAAAGGAGTGGCGAAACTTTGATTTAATATTTAACCGCCGGATGAACGAGTCCTTAAACTGGCCTACTGCCGCCAGTTGTTGGGCAAACACGAAATGAGCGAAACGGAATGCCACACAAAGACTTTAATGTGAATTTCCCCCCAAAGCCCACACACACACGCAAGTCAAATAAACAAACAAGCGCTGGTAAAGAGAGCAGCAACGGTCCAGGATCTAGACCGGAACGGACCGAATAGAACGGACAACGGTCCAAGGACCAAGGACATTGGACCAAACAGAACGGGACAGAACCGAGAGAGACTGGACTGGCCTGCAGCTGAATTCAACTAACGTTTAAGCGCCACAAAGTGAAATCTTTGTCAACAAGGATAATGCCAAGGAAATACAAATATAAACAGCCAGCAAACGCAAACTCAACCAAACTTGATGCTGTCGCAGGGCTGCCTTCTAATGCACTTGAAGAAATAGTCACGTTAAAATGTATAAATCGATCTGAGCTATTAGATACTTAAGTATACGAATTCAAAAATGTGTTACATGACCTCTAACTTTAAGCTTTCCTTAAGCAATTAGCATACTTATAACTTTAAAAAAGATTACTACACCAACAAATTATTACAATAATAGATAAATTTACCAATATAAACATGTGGGTTTTAAATTTAAAGAGCAATTCATATACACTAAACTTTTATCAAACCAAAAGCCGAAACTAATTGGGATTGAAATAAATATCTAATAAAGATGTTAATAAAACAAAGCTGCATATATGTAATTCTTCCCCTCAAACCATTTTATTTATTAAGCTGGCTATCCTTGACAAATTCCCTGGAACCAGCATAATTTTTTTTCCGGTTAGTGTACACGTCTGAGTCCATTGACAAGGACAACGGAGCAGCAGCAGAAGCAGAAGCAGAAGCAGAAGCAGCAGCAAGGACACATGTGCCTTTGACTGCAAGTTGTGCGATGGCTATCTGTCGCTCCTGCCCTCGCTGCTGGTGGCTAAAAGTGAAATCTGAAATCCGTCGCTGGAATACTTTAGTACACTGGATGTACGGATGCGAATACTAGAGTGGAAGTGGAATAAGAGCACGAGTATTTGACTACACGCAACACAAACACGGGCACAAGCACAAACACTAGTGCAAACAGAGGGCTGAGCAGCGACAAAGCGCCGCAAACTATGCTACAGAATGTGCTCTGCTCAGAGTCCCGTGTCTCGTGTCCTGTCTCCCTTCCTCCGGTCAACATTAAATCCCCGCAAATATTTAACTGCCAAACGAGTGGCCCAAGACCATCACTGCACTGCCACTACTACAAGCGATGGCCTCGTTTTGGGGGCCACTACTCACCGAAATCGATTCACGGCCAGCGCCCACACTCATCTGCGGGTCCAGCCGCTTCCAGCTGTCGTAGAACTCTCGCACCAGCCGCCGGTTCGTGTCCACGATGCGAAAGCCCGTGATGTTAATGGCACCAAATTCGATTATCTCGCTCTCCCAGCGATCGTCCATGACCTGAAACGGCGGACAATGGAATTGAAATTGGTTGGACATTTGAATTGGGCAGGAACAGTGGGGGAAGGTGAGGGCAATCAGGCGGGGCTAAAATATATTGAAATATATTATAAATTGAAATCAAGTTATTGCGGGGATGTAATTCAAGTTAATAAAAGACAAAGGATGTGTAAGTAGTTTCAAAATCTAAACAAATTTGATTACAAGGCTTAGGCATAGGCAATGCTTCAGTTATTTACATGGAGTTCACACCACTGTTCCTTACATAGAATAGGAAAATTGTGTCCGATTTGGTTCTCGACTTCGTTTGCCAATGGAGGGTTTCGGTTACGGTCTGGTTTAGGCCATGATTGAGGGGGAATGCTGGAGAGCGACACTTACCAGACCACTCAGCAAATAGTGATAGGTGCGGCGGCCCAGGCGCAGGTCGCGAACATGCTGGATGAGTATTTGCTTGGCCATCTCAGTGGGGCAGTCCAGGACGATGTGCTTGTTCTCGAATCGACCGATCTGCTCCAAAGTGTGCAGGAACTCGATGGCCATGCTCACGTTCGAGATGCGCTTGACCAGCTCCACTTGGAAGGACTCGTTGCCGGGCTTCAGGCCCTGGTATATTTGCTGTAGGCGCAGCAGACCTGTGGGTAGGGGATGCAAAGGGTGTGATCCTGTTAATTATCTGAGCTTACACACATTCCCAAGCGAAGAAGGGGTTGGTGGCCCACATACATAAGTGCGTAGTACGTATGCTGCGTAGGGTTGCATTAGCAGGGCCACACAAATTACAGCCATCAACAGTTTTGCGAGTCGTTAGCCACTGAAAAGGAATAAGCTCCGGGCCCTTGGGCCCCCCAATCCCAATCCCAATCCCTTATCAACAAGACGAGCATTTGCAACGGCGTACAGGAAACCCGGGGAAGAGGGTGGTCATTTTGGTGGAAGGTCAAGCGGGGGGCGAGTGAAGGGGTTGCGCTCCATCCACCCGACCAAAAATCGAATTCACGCCAAAATCTGCTTACGCACAAAGCTCAGCTGAAGGTAATTGAATTATATTTGGGATGTTCGAGTTCTATAATCGCCTTAGTTGATTGAAAACGTTAATCAGCTGATGCAATCAAAGGAGGAGTTTATCTCGATTTTTCAGGGAATTTTTCCAACACTTTGATAAGAGTCTCAGGTGTGCCCTTGGGCAATTTCTATGAGCTTTTCAAATGTATACATTTTGCCCACCTTCTTTGTTCCTGGCCAAAAATATGAATGGCAAAAGGAAAGTCCATGGAAAGCCTTACAAAATAAGTGTATGCCGAATTTGGTTTCTGTTTATTAAATATTTTAAATATAGAAAAGACTTTAAGGGACTGGAATTGATATTCCACTTAAAAAGAAGAATCGTATAATTAGATAAATTCTGTTTGTAAGTTATGTAACTTTTGTAATTTTCTGGGCATTATTGTGCAATTTCAAGACACCTTTAACATTCAATTTGTATATATCTTATATTTTTCCGTTAAAATGTAAAGCCCCAAGAACCTGTCTTTAGAATTATTAAGTTTTCTTTGTCGCCTGGGCCTTGACATTTGCTTTGTCTGAAAATAGGCCATATACCCCCACCCTTTCCCCACCCATTTTCCAGCACAAACAAAAGCCAAGGGAGCAAAATCAGTTTCAATTTGAAATTTACCGAAAACGGATACAAGGATGCCTACATGCCACTGCGTATCTAGCAGATACTCCCGGGTGGGTGGCGATGGGGCCCTAGTATTTAGGCCAACTGCCGCATGTGTTGGCCAGGCAAGCCAGTGTCCCGAGGCAAGGCCAAGTTTTGGACCACTTGGCAGGGCCGTCGTTATCCTTTCTGAGTATGGAATTATCGTGGGCCTGCTGCGCTCGGAGAATTCCCTGCCAGCGCAATTTGCATTCGTTCTTATTGAGTTATGGCTGCAACTAACTGCTTTCATTCGCACTTAAACCGAGCTCTGGGCCCTTGGCTTTCCCGGGCTGTCTCTCACGTTTTTTTTTGTGTAGCTTTCTTTCGCCTCCTTCGTCCCGGAGGACTCGCCTCAACTTTACGAGTCAAAACTCAACGATTCAATGCGCCCGGGACAGGGGAATACGTACAAACAGACAGCCCAGGAGACGGACGGACAGATGATTTGTATTACAGCTACGCAGCAAACAAAGAAAGGCGAAGGAAAAATGAAGGAGCTGTGGAAGGCCGCCACTGAGAGAAATGTCCTACTTAAATAAGGCGGGATACTTAAGTTGCAGAGAAAGTATGTATCCTTGTGATAGCACAAGGCTTATTATATTTTAAAGCAATCAAGTGCTTAAACTGAGAATTTTATTGACTGCACCTTTGACAAATCAATTAGAGTTTATTCTTTTATTCGTAGATTTTTCTCTGAGTGCTGGGGATAACCGAAGGGAAAGCCAGCAAGGATGGCTGGAAAAATCTCAACTGGCTCTCGGTGGATGTCGCATGAGACATGGCGGTGCAACTTCAATGCGCCTTCAATTTATGTTTGCGGATAAAATGGGATTTGCTTTTTGCTTCTGGCTTCTGCTGGATTTTGATTTAGACATTGTTGTTGCTATACCACTTCCATGGCCATTTCCACGCCCCCAGCTACGCACGGGCGGAGCAGCGTACTCAATACATTTCCAATTTGTTGTTGCTTTGATTTGCACTATGTGGGGGCTACATACTATATATATAGATAGATGTCTTGCAGGGTATGTGGGGGTATATTCAATGGGGATTCAGTTTCTACATCTACAACTAGGGTTAAAGGATGCAATAAACAACATTAAAACAATATTTTTGAATGTTTTTACATAAAAACAAATTAATTCCTTTCGATTTTGTTTAAGCTACAAAACAAGGTTCTTTTTGTCTGTTTTTCTAAGTAATATTGTGAACGTGTTAATATATATTTTCATTGAACTTAAAATCTAATCAAATGGTAACAGAAAAAATTAAATAAATAATATAAGCAAGAAAAGTCCACCCTGACTTTTTGTCTTTTCAGACTACAAACTAAATTATGGATTGGAGCTCTCGTTGAATTGAGCCAAAATCAAACACTTTGAAGTCTCAGTAATCCCCCAACTGTGTGAATTAGAATCTTTATTTTGTTTTGGGGTATCAGTTGGCCCAAATAATACAAAGACGCCTTTTCGCAGGACTCTATGTTGTTAGAGTGTGCGCGTGTCCGTGTGGACGAGTGAGCGGCCATTTTTTGTGAGCTCTGTCCGTTGTGCAATAAATTCTCTGCCTTGCCTTTTATACAATTTCATTTGCTGGCACTTCCTCTGGATTCCCCTCTTTATTTCAGCTTCCATTCGCTTGGCTTGTGTTTGGATTTGATTTTTGGTTTTTTTTTCTTTTTTTTCGATTTGCGATTTGCGATTTGCCGCTCGGATTTGGGGCGTGTGTGCGTGTGTGAATCGGAAAATCGAAAGTGTAATTGAAGAGCATGCTGTTGCGGCCGAGGATTTTGTTTTATTTCATTTTTGATATCAAAACATTTTTGCGGCTCACCCCACATGACCCCGCGACCCCCGCCGCCCCCTTTGCCGACTTTATGGCTTGAAATTGGCAGAGTCCGAAAGGGAATCCCCCTCGTATCTGTATCTCTCTCTACGGGTTTAGAGCATTTCCGCTGATTTTTATTGTTTCATTTTGGGATGTGGCCACGGCTCTTTCATTTTCGTTTATGTAACGAATTTAATTCACAATTATATTTATTTTTCCCTTTGTCTTGTTCTTTTTTGCCACAGAAAATTTAATTTGTTTTGAGATGGAAACTTGAAATACCATAGCTAATCGGAATTGAATGCGAAAAGATTGCAGTCACTCAATCTGGCCCTTATCATTCAGGCTCTCTGGTTCCTGGCTATATGTACATAAATGTGTCACAGCAACAACCACGCCCACAAAACACGGCATTGCCCACCCTTAGATTTAGCACAGAACTTTCACTTTAGATGCGAAAAGTAAACAAGACAATTTGTTATGTTAAACAAAAGTTAGTTTTGCGGAAATGAAGTTTTCCTGCCTTCGGTAGCGACACCAGATCACAAACACCAACATATGCATAAATAGATGCAAAGATACACAGATACCACAGCACTTGGAGAAAATGTTGAGAGCTGTCACAAAACTAATAAGCTAAATTAACCAATTAATATAATCAATGAGGATTAAGAACTATTAAGTAAGTATTTCTTAAGTATTAATTAAGTATTTGAATTCTTGAGGGCAAATACATTTTAGGGTTTATTTAATTCTTTAAGTTTAGACTTTTCTCTCTCTGCAGCTGACTAAAGGGATACGGATACGGGTTGTGGACACAACACATCAGGCACCGCACATGGCCAGCAAGTAAGACATTTCCTAACATATTTTATGGAGAAAGTTGACGTGGCCGAGCGGTGTTTGAATAGCAGATAAACAAATGTAATTATTATGAAGAAAGTTTCTCTCTCTCCAAAGGCTTCCGGGATTGGGAAAATGGGAAATGCCTGGCCTGTTGCCGCGGCTGGTTTTCATTTCCCGATTCGAATGCAAATCCAAAAATATTCCATAATTTATGCAGCCAGTCGGGGGCTCGACTTGACTTACTGGCCGTGTAATTAGGATACAGAAGAGGAGTCGTCTTCGAGGGCCACGCCCCAATTTGGCAGCTTGTTATGGTTTTTTGCCCGCTCGTCCTGTTCGCTGCCTGTTGTGCTATCAAAAACTTTGCCGCTTTAATTACTTACAAACTGCGCCGACGTCCTCGCTCGGTTACTGCCAACTCGGAAAATTATGCTGACAAGCTCAAAGGCTTTGCGCATATGTTTTCAATGGCCTCGGCTGCGGGGCGACGGGCATTAAAAGTATCAAATAACATGAAAGTGAAAGCGCAGTAAACCCCATAATGGTTAAATTAATGGCAGCCAGCCGGAACATCATCGGAGGAGCGAGGGGCGGGGCGTGAGCAGGCCAAGGACTCGGTCGGTGTCTTAACGCAATTTGCGCTGCCATTTGACGCAGTTTATGCAAATTCTTCTGTGATTTAAATTATGTAACACTCGCTCCCATCTTCTACGGCGGCAACAATCAGCGCTCGCTTATTATTCATGATGCTCACTCTATCCCAGATTCGTTTCAGATTTTTATACCCACACAAAGCACTCATATCGATACATATTTGATTGTCTCGATTTAGGATGGGTTTCGGGTCGATTCCGTGATCGGGGCCAGAGACAATCAAGTCTTTCATCTATAAACAAAACCATTTGCATAATTCTGCAGTTAGGGAACTCGGGTCGCATTGATTAGCCGGCGGGGGGGCTTGTCTTTAATGCCAAATGCCAGTGCCCGTGCCTTTGAGTCTTTAATAAACGATTCTCTCTGTGTATGGGGGGACGGGGACTGCCGGCATTTTCGGTCACTCGAGTGAACTGCTGACGTATTCATTGCAGCATGAGCAAGCAGATTTTCACACGTTCTTAAAGGACCTCACGCATCTCACGTAGCCGCAGCTGCCGCTGTATCTGTGTATCTGCTTATCTGTCTCCTCGTATCTGTGTCCCTGGCCTGGAATGTTTATTCCTTTTCCTCACCCGGGCCCCACGTAATAAATTTCATTTCACGGCAAGTCAATGTGCTGTTAACACGGCAATGGGCAGGGCCGCTTTTTCTTCTTTATTCTTCAGATTTCTTCTTCATTTTCGGCAGCTGCCAGGAGGACACACATGGTCCACATATATAGTATTACATATATAGGACGTGTGTATATCTCTGAATATCTGTACATTCGTGTAAGTAAGACATTTGCTTTCATTGCAGACTGTTCATTGTAGGCCTTTTCAGGCTAAAATATCGATGGCAACCTGGCCAAATCTTGGGGTTATGGAAACGGGTTTGATATTTAGGAAAATCATCTTGAATTACACTGAACCCACGCATACGATGATACAGACGTTGTTGGAGGTGTAATTTATACAGTAAAACATATATTTAATTAAGCAAAAATATATTCAAATGGTTTTGAAGACTTAGTAATTTCAATTGGAAAATATAGTTTACAGTATTTATTCAATTTGTTTCGCTTAGTTAATGGGTAAATCATTGAAAAATCTAAGAAATTAATTTTTTATTTGTGTTTTGTGATATATTTTGAAGTAATCTTTTTTGTACCTCTATATTGTTCCAAAATTTAGCCGAAAATCGACCAACTTGGCATCGCCACCTGTCACTTTTGCATGTACATGTCATTTGTTCCCGTGTCTCGTACGTGCAAATACTTTGCAATTCATTGGCATTGGTTGTCTGAGGGAAATTTGCTTATACGGCTCATTTGACATGGCTGGCAACGGAATGGGAGTCGGAGTCACTCTCCATCGGCGATGACTGGAAGCGGGACAGCTGCTCAGAGCAGTTAGCATGTCAAGCTGCTGGCCCCCATGTGAGCCGTCAATGAAGTTATTTCAACTCGGTTTGCTTCACTTCTGTGCGGGAGAATATCATCTTCAAATATTATTTAAAGAAGTAGGATTCCGATGGCTTTCTATTTTAAAAATTGCATCCTTAGAGAGTCAAACACGTTTCATTCAATAAATCCTTGAGGTCTAACTGGTGAAGTTAAAACTTTCGTGATTCTATCTATCAATAAGGTGTGGTAAGTCCTTGCCCTTTAAAGTTTAAGTACCAACATCCCATATACTTATATATATCCATATTGGTAATGCCCAAAAAACTTTAGCGGCAAATCGTAAGCTCGGATTTTCTTTGATGACCTGTGGATGGCCCCGCCCGCATTTCTCTCGTCTGGTAAATCCAATAGCCGCCGGCGGCACAAGTGTTTTTTAGTGAACAATCTCGCACACTCGCTGATCACACACAGACACACTCCACATACTCGCAGTGTAGAGTGTATAAATATAATATAATGTAGCATTGCCGGGGGGCTGGCACGTAGCGGAATTCTCGTTCTCGGCCAAATACAATAATTTCACGGCTAAGGGGAAAATGTGTGTAAGCCAATTTCTCGGCCAAGTCGTAAATAGAAGCGGGAATAAACTTATAAGCCGCTGGCCCACTCCGCATGAATTAGATTCCCTGGATCTGGCAGGATCTGGGGGCAGGAGGAGTGGAACCCATAACGAAATATTGTTTGTTGCTTTTGTTATTTCTGTTGTGATTGTTCTACACGCCACTCGAAAAATCGTATCTGAAGCCGGCCATTGCCCATAAATAGTTATTTTTTTCTTCCTTTTCGTGGCTCTCTATATTTTTTTTCTGTTTCGTTTTCTTCCCCAAAATGTTTTTCCTATTTCTTTGTAATAAACTCGTTGGCGCTTCGAATAAACAAAAGAGGAAGCTATTCGAGGACAAAACAGTTGCCGAGTCCGAGTCCTAGTCCGAGTCCCTGCCAAAAACAAAGGTCGTTAACTGGCAAAGGCAAAGGCGAAGGCGTGGGCGCTACGTGCCAGAAGTTGGCTTGTAAACATGGCCATAAACCAAGCTCGGGCAAAAGTGGGCTTGGGAGGAAAATGAAAAACTGCCTGGCAATTTTGAGAAAGCAAATTCACATGGCCATATCTATTAATTGGCAATATCTGGCAATGACTCTCGCCATATTTGGCAAATCAAAATTGATTTGCGTGTGGCCATTAAGCGGCTAACAAGAAGCCGCAGCCTTATTAGTTTTCCCCGAATTGATTGAGTGTTTCATGGCTTAAAACACACAACCACTGTCCCGGAGATCTTATATATGAGGAAAGGCTGGGGATTAAACACAAACACACGAGAGGGGTTTATGAACTCAACCTGCCTCGCATTGATTGAGTGCTGCTGGCCACCGCAAAGAGATTTTCACGTGGCATTCATTAATAATAATAATGCAGGGCCAGACACTAGACTTCGTCCATCCATCTGTCTGTCTGTCTGTCTATCAGTCTCTCCGTCATTCCCTCCATTTATCCTTCAGTCCGTTGGTGGCCACATAAACCAATTGTCCCACTGCCAGTGGCATAAAATGTCAGCGCGCAAAGGGGAAAAGCGTAGAAAACTCACTGCAGACGGCTGTGTCATTAAACTTTATTTATGCAGTGTGGGGTAAATGGAAAATGCTTGCAGAAACTTATAACAAAGCAAATTTACGCTGCAGTGAAAGGGGGGCTCATACGTACACTCGGGGAAAATTATTTGGTCTTAGAAGAGTTTTTAGATTATTTAATTCGATTTTTAAGAAGTTGAAAAATTATGTTATGACGCGAAAGAAACCACAAAAAATTGGACGACTAGTTTTTCATTTAACTTAAAATATTTGTAAATTACACATACTTAAGTACTTTTTAAGAGTTTATATTAAGTGTCAAGAGTAATTTTAGCAATATATATATATAAATTGAGTTTCTATATATATATTTAAGTCATTAAATGAAGGTTTTGAATAACAAGTAGTTTAATATTCGCTGATAGAGGGCTTTAACCAAAAATCGATCTTTTGGTATGTAAAGCTTCACTCCACTATCATAGTCAGTTCACTCTTTCTCGTACAGAATATTTTTAATTTATAATATCTATTTGTTATTGCGAAATTTTTATAATTCAGTTCCCTTTTCCCCAGTGCACACATAATATTGAGATGCTTTCACAATAGTTTGCATAGATGAGGTTGCGAAAGGCGAAAGCGAAGCGGAAAAATGCTTATTGACTCTGCTCCTTTCGATTCCGCATCCTCGCTGCCTCTCCCACAGGAACCCAGAGTCCTTGGCTAGGCTAAGCCCAGGCCACGTCCATATATTAGTATGCATGCTGGTCGTACTCACCATCGTGGGAATCGTAGAGATAAATTATTTTGCGCCAGCCATAAAATTGTATTGTATCAATGATGGCCTGATGATAATCCGGGCGCATGCTGAGGGCAAAGTCGAGGAAGCCAGACGATGGCGTAAGCACCTAAAACGCGAAAATTATGGAAAGCAGCCGGCATAAGGGAGGAGGAGAACGGGAGAGAAAGAGAGCAAGGACATGGCGAGTTAGTAAACATGAATCATTATTGAGTGCTCATTGTTGTTGGGCCCTGTTTTGGGGCTCGTTTCGGGCATTTGCCTGGCTGATTTATAGGCGGCCCGGCCTAAACGAGGCCAAAAGTGTGTTATAAATTTTTAAAGCGCACGCACACGGCGGTCGGGGCAGGACATCATTAGGAACAAGTGGCCTACGGTCTTCGGTCCCAGCTCACTAGTATTTATAATGATTTGTACCTGGGCGGCTCATAAATATTCGCCACACTCGACTAGCAGCTGTGTGAGTGGGTGTGCCCTGTTTTTTTTTTCATTTCACTTTGCTTTTTGCTGAGGGGGCGGTGCTGGTGGTGTGCTTTTCAAGGTCAGCAATTTATTTTGAGAGCCAACTGTGCGTATGATTAATATTTCATATTTAAATAGGCAAACGACCTTGGCACTCGGTCTCGCTTTAATATTTATTAATGTCTTAATGGGCTCACCTTTTCGGGGAACCAGGGCGTCACGAAGGGCATCTGGAAGGTGTTCGAGTAGGAGTGCAGGGTGTCAAAGGAGTCGGGTGAAACAGCACCCAGCATCGAGTATACGCCACGTGAGAATTGATTGCAAACTGCAGGGAAAGAAGAGAATTGGTGAAAAGGAGATTTTTAGGATATTTAAGAAAATATTTTTATGGTTTTCAATAACATAACATTTTTGTTGTTAATTTATGGGTCGAAAAAGCAAATAAAGCAATTAAATTTTTGAATAATTTTATACAATTCTTTTCCTACTGCCATAAAATCAAAATTCAAGTGAAATGAAAACCGAATATAATGGAAGACTTGCAAAAAATGCAAATAATTAATTGATTGTCCTGCGTAACGAGGTATTCTGTGGTGTTTTTCTTTCTTCTTTAATCGAGGCAAAGTGCATCTCTGCATGAATTTAGTCTTAAAATGAATTAGAAATCAAAAATCCCGATAATTATCCGCTATCGTTACCTATAAGCTAAGGAATATTTGAATAAATATGCGGTTTCAAATACTCACTCAATCTGGAGAGCTTGAAGGCGTCCGCCGTATTGATCACGTCCACGTAGGCCTGCAGCTCGAACCGGCGGGACGAGACGTTCAGGTTGTGGTTGAGCATCGCATACTTAAAGGCCGACTGCACCTCGTCGGTTCCCTGCTCGAAGATGGCACCTGTTTCATTTCGATACGGGTTCAGGTTCAGGTCCAGGCAATATGCAAAGATGTGTAAAATTGTTATTAGTGAGCTTTCGGCTTGGGGAAAAGTTTCGGTTCTCGTTTCTCGCTTTTTTGGGAAGCTGCTACGGCTGCCACTGTTGCCGCTCTTCCATCGAAATTGTCAATTAAGTTCAAAGCAAAGGCACTTTAAACTTTGTAATTGCTTTTGCGCTCGAATTTTATTTGTGTTGTTGCTCTTGTAATTTTTTCTTCTCTTTTTTTCTTGTATTTTTTTTTAAGGGAACTTTGTATTTGTTGCTTCCACTGGTGTTGTTGTTGTGGGTGGCGATTCGAGCCAATTTTTAAGTGGTGTTTGCTGCAAGCTAATAAGCGTGGCGTTTCAGTTTTCAAAGTGGCCAACGCAAAATTGGGGAATAAAAAATGGAAAGAAACTGACTCGTGGCAACTTCATTTGGCCGAAGCTTTGGAAATTTTGTGAATTTTCTTTTTTATTCTGACCTAAAGAAGCCACATGGCAAGAGCAGTTGATGTTTGTGAGAATAGCAGAAATTGAGAAGAAGGAAAAGGGTTTGCTAAAGCACGCCATGAACGTATAGACTTCATCAAGTAAAGAACTTAAAGCATATTGAAAAAGGAAATATTTAATAGCACACTTTTATAGACTTTCCTAGAATTTAAAGCAAGAAACTACGCATAGTTTTCCTTATTAATATAAGGAATTTAGCAACTTTACAAAGTATTAAGGTCTGAGACTCAGGAAAATTTAATAATTTTCCAGGAAATAATCTTTCTTGAATGCTTACTTTCTCAGTGCTGGAAAAATGGGGGAAAATAGTGAAAATTGAGCGAAATTCGGGGGCGTTTGTAGACTCTTTGCAGCTGGGGCTTGTGCAGCTGAGCGGTTATAAAATAAAACTAAGTGCCAGGACAAAGGCGGCAAGGGAAAATGGAGCAAGGAGCACCTCGAGTTCCTGTCAGATGCATTGGGCTTACCGTTACGGTTACTCACCTAATGGGATTTTCTCGGTTAATGATGGCTGTGCGCTGACTCCTCCCCCCGGTCCTCCGCCGCCATCGCTGCTCCATGTTAGCCATAATAAAAAGCTTGGCCAAAGGCAGCTCAACTTTAAGCCAAAGCGCATTTTGCAGCCCGTTGATAAGGCTGCTGCTGCCGCTGTAGCTGCCGCCGCCGCCTCTTGTTGTTATTGTTATATCCTTGCTATTCCTGCGGAACAGGACTCCTCTTGTTGCCGCTGCTAATTCCGCTATTCCTCTTATTTCGTGGACTGTCTGTAGTTGTTGCTTGTCGTCGCTGGCATTGCGAGCATTTTGCTGCACTTAGCGCAGCATTTGCATAATTCGTCCTGCCTGCATATATTTTCGGGTTAGAAGTGGAAGGAAGAATATTGCTAAGTATATATGTATGTATATCTGTAGATTTTCGGGAGATCTTGTGTTCGGGGTCATCATGCAAATGGCGTCCGTGTAAGTCCCTTTAATTTCCTGCTTATTGGGGCAAATTAGTGAGCTTAAAAGCATACACACAAATATTTTTTAAGCCCGCCCTTTCAGGCCACCCCCCAAAGGCGCCTTTGGTCCCGGCACGCGTTGGCCTGCACGTGTCTCTGGCACCTGGCTAACTGGTAGATACAGTGAGAGAAAATATACTAGCGTTGGGTCGAGTCAACGGATTTATTGATATTTTTCTAAATTTAATAGGGTTAATATTAAAAAAGCTTTGAGTGTGCATTTTAAATTGGAATTTTAAAAGCAAATTAGTTCGTTAAATCTAAAAATATATAAATTTCTTGAGGTTTAACGTTAGTTGGTATTTTTAAAAGAAACTTTACTACATTTACCAAAAGATGTACTATATGATGACTATTAATTTTTTCGATTGATGTATCTTTCTTCGTATTAATATTTAAAATGTATTTTTAAAGTATATGCTTCAGAACAATTTTTTAATACAGGACCTGGCGTTCATATTTTCATAGACCCATACGCCCCCAACATCAAACTCGCCCTAATAACACACCATAGTTAACATATATTGTTAATCCAAAAGTCAATTTCATATAAAAATTAATTTATTGCTCCATGGGGCAGATGTTAATAAAGATATATAAAATAAATAAAGATATATTTAAACTATATTTAAATACTTAAAATGTATTTTTTAAATGTATAATTCAGTACAATTTTTTAATACAAGCTTGTCAATTTATTATTATACTTGTTACTTTTGTGTAGAAGTAGTAGTGCGTAAAGAAAAGATAAATTAAACTGTATTCCATTTTTTTTTTGTTTGTTCTTTTATAAAACGGGTCGACATAATTAAAAAAAAACACAGAACCAAGAACCGGAAGTTACAGCATCTCTTATGTACCCAAACCCCAAATTAAGTCGAAATATCTACAAAAAAATGGGTTATAAAACCAAGGGGAATAATTTTTAAAATTATATTAATTCTTGTTCCGATAGTTTTTATGTATCATTATTAAAAGTTAATTACAGTTAATACAGTGTACCTTAAAAAATCGCTAATATCCTTTATTATGAAAATATTGTTGCTTTGCCACAAACACAACCCATTTCCATCAACGAATGTAAAACCAAATTGATGACAAATTTGTGGGTCATATTTTTTGTCGCTCTGTAGCAACAGGTAAACAGGTAACACGGGCAAAAGATAACTGGCAACTGGCACCTGGCACAATGGCGGCCGACTTGGCAACTGTCGCGTTCCATTCACTTTCCGCTGAGACTTGCATTTGTGTGGGCGCGAGGATGCGCGGATGCGAGGATGTGTGTGTGCCCAGTGAACTGTATGCAAATATGTACACCTGGTCTATATGCAGGTGTGCGGCGAGCTCTCGCGTGTGTGCGGGCGTGCGTGGGTGTGCCTCTTTGCCTCCTTGCCTCTTTGCTGTGGTGTTGTTTTTGCGCCTTGCCAGTGTGTCACTGTGCCAGCAGCTTGTGCCGTTATTGTTGTTCCTGCATGCGTGTGTCCCTATGTGTAAGTGTGCCCGACCACCCCCCTTAGCCGCCTTTACAGCCCAGCCGCCTCCCTCCCGGCAATCGCATATCCCCCAGTCGTTATCCTTTCGGTTCGCTGACTGTTTTTGTGCTGATTTTGCGCTTATTTTAAATGTCTTTTGTGCTGCTTCTCCCCTTGCAGCTGCTTTATTTTGTTTACGTTTTTGTTTTATGCCTTTTTATTCTTAATTATTTAAAATTGCACAGCTCAGGCTGACTGAGTGACTCGACTCGCACACACACACACACACCCATCCTTTTTGGGCGTTTTTGTACCGTTTTTCCCATTGTTTTTCCGCCGTTTTCCCTCCCAACTCGCCCGCTGATTGGAATTTTATTTTTGGGATCGCCGTTTTATTTGAGGGCGACGACGGTGGAATTTCGACGTTTTACGTTTGCATTCCCGGTGGGCTTTAAGAATGGTTTAATTTTTGAAATTGTTTTTAAATCGGCTTATTTGAGGTATGCCGCACACACACACACACACGCACACACAGCTGGCTATTTGTATGAGTTTCCTGTTCTCGTTAATTCACGTTTATTTTTGCGGTTGGTTCTCGGTTCCAGGGAATCGATATTAATATTTCCCGTAGATAAATATTCAAAACTTTGGTCTTGATTTTTGTGTGGAACTTCCATATCTGCTTACTTTTTCTCTGATTTTGTAAACAAATTCCATTTTTGATGTATTTGCAGATTGCCGAAAAAATACGGAAATATGCAGTATATGGGAACATGGCTCAGTTATACAGCTTTGAGAATATTTCTATAACAAATAGAGCTGCAAATCTGATGATGGAAGAATTCCAGCTTCGAACTCTATTTAAATGTTTTTTTATACTTAGTTTTTATCGGTAAATTATAAATTAAAATGCTGAACAACTTCAGTGGACATTGCCCCGGCAAAATAACAATTCTTTCAACCATTATTAACCTACTCTAAGCAAGTAAATCTAAGGGTAATGGCGACTGTAAATCCATCCCCCAGCTCCAAAGTCCCTCCTTTGAAGTTTGTTTTGCTGCTTAACCACTCTTTAATCATATCAGTTACAGTAACTAATCCCTGGGGCGGCACAACCCAGAAATGGGCAGAGAGAACCCTTTCCTGGCGACTGGGCCCGGCCCATTCATTCATTAGGCAAACATTGACCAAGGCAATCTACATAAAACCACTTGAGTGAAAAGTTGCAGTCTGCTCCATAAAAACCAGAGCTCAGGACACAGGACAGATGTCCGAAGGAGGAACCGGGAATCGAGTGCCTGGAGAGCCCAGGGAATGGGCTTGCTCATCATCTGGCCCGGCATCGGCGCGAACGGGATTATTTAGCGCATTTAGAAAATAGGTTAACAGACGCTTAATATTCATATAGCCGTTGGCCCGGGGATGCTGGCTGGCCCTTGGAGGAGCACTCGGGACTTTATTCGTTATAATGACGATGGCGAAACTAACGCCCAAGTCCAGGCCTGGGTCAGCTTCCATTAAACGAATGATCCCACTTAATTAAATTTAAATTAGGAGCCTAAAGTTGAACGTCACGGACGTTTAAGTGGCTCCTGCCCGGGCTGAGGGACTCGACTCGGCTTATTTACAGTGGGCCGTGGCCGAAACAATAACCCGGCTGGTGGCACAGGCCGCTCCAGATAAGTGAAACGAATGAATGGGCATTGCTGCATCGCTGTCCTGCGGAAGCACTTCCGTTAATTAAATAATTATTTTGTAGCCACTCGCTGATTACTTTTTGCTCCATTCTCGCCTCCATTCATTCGCAACTTAACACGCCGCCAAAGATACTGACTGGGAGCAGGAGTCCTTGGGCCCAGTCCGGATCTGGAACTGACCTTTGCGAGGTCCCTAGTAATTTACCAGCCAGCTGCTGGCTGATAGGCATCGCTGAGAACGAAATTTGCCTCTCAGAAGAACAATGTGCTCTCATTTTTTTGGGCTCCTTTGTCGACGGGCACGTGCGACCCTGGCGGGAAGAACAAAAAGCTATGCCAGGTATTTAGCGAATCCGGCGAGATAAAAATGTAACAGGAAAATTATTAGGCCGCAGATAAAATCCATAATATAAGGCAGCTCATTTGCATTTCAATGAGGTGATTAGTATGCCAATGTCATGCTGGCAAAGCATGCGAGGCATCCAAAATATAACAAGAATGTATATTTTGTCAATAATTTGAAGGTGCTTCAGCTGGGTAGCATTAAATTTTTGATTTGCAAGAGAATTAATTATACTAAAAACATACTTTATTATAGATAATATTATGAGTTATTATTTTTTAATGAGCTTTTTGGGAAATAGAGATATACAAATAGTATGCCTAAACACATTTTTATATTTAAAACGGGACTTTCTAAAAGAATTATTAAATTACCGAGGTGTATTAAATAAACTCTATATTGTTAAGACGTAAGTATACGTTTCTTTATATACAAATATTTGTGCTTGTCTTTTGCAAATTACTATTTTATTTCGAAATAGAAATTAAACTTTAATATTATATTATATAAAGATTGTCAAAACTGCGAATTCCGCTTCTAGAAAATCCTCATGCCTTGAAATATAAATATAAATATAAATATATAAATATGTTGAATTGAATTTTGTATTTTACTTTTAATAAAAACCTTATATTTTTACACTACACACCTTTCCCGGTGATTTCCCATCCATTCCCGTATATGTTTTGCTTCGGTTTCAATAAATATGCCCCCCTTCATTCTCACAATAATTAGCTTAAGTCTCAATGAGATTTGAAGAACTCGTGGCAATCAAAGACAAGTGCCCCGATAATTGATAATTTATTTTTCTGCCTTCGAATCTGAATCTGACAATTTCCCATGCCAACCGAGGACCCAAAGTCACAAATAATGAGCACAAATTCCGCTGTTTATATTAATGCTCGTCAATACCCGAAAGTCGGGGCCACTCAGGGAGTCACTAAGTCATTCCCTCAGTCAGTCACTCTGTCAGTGGGCCAATGAACTGTGTGTATGGGTATGGTCGGGATCTCGACAAATTTGGCAACTTACAAAAAAACTGGCCAAGCATTTGTCGCTGTTCATTTGTGGCTTACAGTTGCTGGCACTCCTCGAGGTTTTCCTTACATATATTTTTTGTATATATTCTTGCGGCTTGGAAGAGTAGGCGGTTGTTGCTTTTGTTGGTCACACACAGCACTTAAATGGCGGCTTTTCCTTGCTTAACTTTTCTTTTTGCCTCGAGAAATATTTGGGGAACTGGCTCTTAAGCGACTTTTACATTTGCATAAGCTGGCACACAATTTTAAAACTGATTGCCGCTACTTTATTATCACTTAATGCGCGGGTTTCTCTTTTGCTTTCTTTTTCTTCTTTTCTTTTTTATTTATCTTTATTTTCTTGTTGTTTGCGGTTTCTTGTAACACTCGGTTTTGAACACGATTCGCTAAGGAGTTCGTAAGGAGGTCCTTTTGCCGATTTTCCGAATTCCGTGGACCGCTAGAGAGCCAGCATCCTTTGCCGTCCGCCGTAATCGTCCTGTTTGACGCGCGCACGACTGAGTACTGAGTGCGATACCCGGCTGCGGCTCCAGCATCCTTCAAAGCGACAAAGCTACAAAAGTCCCCCGCTCTCGGGAAACATCGGAAAAGTCGGAAAACTCGGAGGCTGTGCTCTTTGTACTAAAAAGGGCGGCTTCGGCTGCGGAGAGCGAGCGCACACGCACTTGTCTGCAAAGCGCCAAGAGGAGAAAGAGAGCCCACAGGCAGACGAGTGTTTCTGGCAGTGTTACTGACCTAGTAACCGTTATCCTTTTTTTTCTGCCTTTCAAGTTTACTCCTTGCCTGAACAGCAGCAACAATAACAACAACGGGCATAGTACAACTTGTCGTCGGCTGGCCTTTTTATGGCCAGCTCGTGAGTGCAGCACAAAATCTGCAATTGTGTTGCCATTCGCATTCGCATTTGGTTAGTTGTTAAGCCAAAGCCGAATGTTGGTTGAAATCCATAACAAGGATTGAGTGGCCAAAATCAATTAAAGCGCTTAAGACAAATCTCCGGTAATGGGCGATAGTTTGGTAAACAGCTAAGAGATGGCTCCGAAAAATTGCACGCAATTATCTGGCTTAAAGGAAAAAAAAGAAAGATTGTTTTTAAGGAAATTAGCCAGGGTAACCTGTTAATGGAAATCAGAATGTATCAGCCAATAAACTCTTAGAAAATAATGGGTGTAAAATGAGTATAGTTTTAATAAAATTGTTTTTATTTTGATGATCTTATAAGATAAAAATGTAAGAAAAGTTTAAAATAAGTAAAAGTAAAGTAAATATAATAATAAAAATAAATATAATATTAAACAAATTTTCAGTTTGAATGCAGATAGTTTATTATTGCATATGCAGCCCAAAATTTTTATTTGTAATAAATTTTCGTAAAAATTAAGGCAAATATCCCGTAGTAAGAGCAAAACTTATATTTTGGGAAAACCTTTCCAACCTGTCAGCGAATCAGAGAATATGTCATTTTCATAGAGCAAAGCTATATATTCACAGTTCCCTGTGAATATCAATTTGAAACTGATATTTGGTTGTATGGCACAGAATTTTGATTGCCCCAGAATGTGGCATGGTCCGCAGTGCAGCAGAATTGGAGGGATTAAATAAGCGGCAGCAGGACAAACCATTTTACATGGCAATTATGCAGGAACAAGGCCTCCCTGTCCTGACCTACACTCAACCCCTGACTGGTTGGGAATTCGTGTAGAACTAGACCCATTTCAGCAGTCAATTCAAGGATGAAGCTCCGTCCTGCAGGAGCAACATGTGTGCACGCGTCGCTGCTCATTCGAAATTCAATTTTCAATAAATGCACACAAATTGATTTCCAGCTCCGGGGCCTTCAAGCGGTGTTACGGCACTCGGCACACCCCACACACAGCTGCTCCCCCCACACACACACACTCGAACAATCAAACTCACACCTGCATTAAGTGTAAAACTTTTCAATTTACGTTCTGTTGTTTTTAAGCATCAAATATCCAGAGCTGTCAAAAGTATTTGTCGAGAGATTTTCGGCTACATTTCTGTGATGGGAAGCGAAGGGCTCCGGTTGGGGCTCCGACTCCGTCTCCAGCTCCTCCGATCACTGGCCCTTTTATCTCCGGGTCGCTTATTAGACTTTTTGTACGCCACTTAAAGCAATTCCAGTTCCGTATTTAATGCACAGAAAATAATTTCTTGTTTAAACTGGCATTTGAAATAAAGGATAATAAAGGGAAAAATATTTAAAAAAATTATAAGTTTAGTATAATTAAATATTTGATCGTTGCTTAAGCATAAATAAATATAGGTTTCCTTGACTCGTAGTTAAGAAATCATTAGTTCATATATAAATTTTCCCCTTATGATTTCATCATTTATATGTTAGTTTTTACTTTAATCATTTTACAATGGATATTTGTAATTATGTATAATTCTACGTCTTAATTTATTTTTTGTGCACTCCAGATTGGTTATTCCGTACGCACCTACGCCGTTCTCCATGTGGCACACGTCTGCTCGCTTATCCGCGCATGAAATTCCGCATCATGCAGCGCAAACACTTGTTAATTACTTTTATTATATCCACAGCTTCACTTGCACAGTCACGCAATTCATCGGGTCCGGATCCGGATCCGGTTTGGAGCAGACAGCGGGTGCTGGTCCGGGTTTGCTGGGTTCAAAGGGGATGGAGAGACTACGGCTACGGTCACGGCTATGGCATTATTGCCTGTTGCTATCGCCAGTGGCACTGCGCCACCACAGCTGATGTGGTCGGCCGTAAACATGTGGGTGCGAGTCTCCGTCGTGGTCCATATTCCGTATTCCGTACTCCGTACTCCATGCCGCATTCCGTACTCGACAGTAACGGAGCCGTCGTCACACACAAGTAATTGCAATCAGCACCTTGGCAACGAGCAGCTGGGCCAAAAAGAGCGCTTTCACGGACGTATTTATTTATAAAGCAGCCCGTAACTCACGATGCGTGCTGTCGTATATCTTAACCCGCGACTGCAGGACGAAGGACCCGGTGAGTGCGGCGAGCGTCCTAGCCGAGGCGAATGGATTTAAATTTATTGGTAAATAATGAGGTGCCCCTCCGCTGCATTTCAACTTTCAACTCTTTTGGCAGGTGTTCTAGTGTTAAATGGTCACCGGTCTGCAATTTATATGCTAATTAAGTATTCTTAATTGTAAGGTCTTCATCACACAGAGATAAGCGGGGTTAAATAATTAATGTATTATTCAGAATGTAAGTATTATTTTATAGCTTAATTTTATGTTATAAAATGGATGAAAAATCTTGTAACATATTTCATTAAATACATTGTTTAATTAAATAAGGTAGATAATACTTAGCATAGATTTTATGAGTAACTTATTTAACTTTAGTCGGATATTGCTTTAATTTGGATTTATAAAGCTTAAGAAATATATTTTTCTCTGTAGTTTTTCCTGAAAAGGAATCGTGTTGGGTTTTACCTTATTGACCGATAAATTGTCGCATTGCCTGTCCAATTGCTTGTATCCTTGGTATGGTTTTAAGTCTATCCACACACACAATCACGGACACTTACACCCACACACCCACACATACTGTGAAACCAAAATGAAACACTTCTGTGTAACCACGTGGCGCATACTTAAAGTCAGCTAAGCTAATTTTCAGCGTAACTAGTGCCGCAATTATGCGGCCTTATTCCATGTGGAAATTAACGCGAATTGCCCGCTATGATTGGCATTGTTTTCGTCGCGTGTCGCGCGTGTCACGCGTGTCACGAGGGGCAGGCATGGCTCCGATCAATTGAAATCAAATATGCAACAATAAAGAGCGACGCAGGTCACATCATCGTATCGATTGGCTGTCACTTGAGAAGAGGCCGTGTCAGCCCGGAGTGGTAATAATTTAGCAACTAATTAAGCGACGGAAATGAGGAGCAATAATACAGAGACCCAGAGACAGAGACAGACACAGACACAGATATAGGATACGGAATACAGACGCAGACAGACACGGACAGAGATTTTTCCCCCACCCATAGAGATGCGATCCAAAATGGCGCACACACGCACAGAGACTGAGATAGCTTTTCCAATTAAATTTATAACTTATTTATGATGGCAAGTAATCTTCTTTGGGCATTAGGAGATGTAATAAAAATGATTGAAATATAATTGAGAATTGACATAAACGCCAAGCAAACACACACAATCAGCCCACGACACACAGCACGGCACGGCACACACACGACACCAGCTAGCTTATAAAATCCTGTCGGCTGGCTTGGCAGGCACTTACAATCAACGATTACCTTTACACCTGCCATTGTGAAAATAAGCCATAAGCGGAAATTACATCAAAAGGATATTGTTATATCGATGAGCAGCCATCGAGGAGCAGGCGTCGGGCAGCAGTCGCAGCTGTAGCCAGAGCCGAGGAGCAGCCGCCAAATAGCAGAAAAATAAAGTATGGCAAGAGGTGCCATAAAATAAATAACACGAGAAACCAAATAAACATTTTGGCAACGGGGCAGAGTCGATATCCAGGAGCGGGAATCCCCAGAACCCCGAAACCAGGACGAATCCGAAACTTGCCAAGCCAAGCCGGGCCAAGCCAAGCGCCATGCCGCCATGTGTGCTCGGTTGTGTGTACTTTGTGGGGCGGATGTTTGGCATAAAATAGACTTATCCTAATGAAAAAAGTCTCGCAGGCACGTTAAGTAAGATATGTGATACCAGGACGCGATGGCTATGGGAAGGCAGGGATATAGGATACACGAATATGGGGGATACTCGAAGGAGCCGCCCAGCCCAGCCCAGCCCGGGGCCGAGACGCAAAGGATCTTTAAGGCGTCGAAACGTTAAAAGTTAGGCCTGGCAATAGTGAAAGCTAAGCGGCTTATGGGCCCCGGCCAATGGCAATGGCAACAAGGACATCGCATCGCATGGCGAACAAGGTAGCGAACGAGACCGAATCCTTAAAGATTGCCGGCGGGGATTTCTCATTCGCCTAGTTTGCGATACGATAAGAATTTAAATTGAAATAGTTTTTGCGCCAGACACACACACACACACACATACATCCGCAGATGACGACACGAAATTCGTGTGTTCCGACTAATTTTGTAATTTATGCAGGACCCTCTACCAATTTACATAGGCAAATGAATGCCGGCGGAACGTGCAGAGAACCCTCCGGGGGCTTTTAGTTGTATTAACTTATGTTGATAGCTCCACGGCGGCCACGACGACTTCAAAAACACAGGTAAGCATCGCTCGAATATTTTCGGATCCGGGCATAAAGAATTCAACTCCACGCTCCTCGGCTGCATTCCTTATTTGGGTCAATTGGCAAGCATCGCATCGCATCGCATTGGAACTTTATAGCCCCGGCTCTGCCCATTTTGCGCCTCAAAAGAACACTTGAAACCTCAAGGACTCGAGCGCCCGGCGACTCGCGAAGCACTCGCTTCATTTTGTCAGTCCTTTGTCTTAGCCTGCGGTGAAATGTTTGCGCCGGGCATTGTCATCCGCAGGACGGCCAAAAGCCAAAGGAGTCAAGTGTTCATTATGCTCGAGGATGCCGCTCTCCGCCACTGGCCACTTGAGCAGTGTGAAAAAGTGGAAGCCATGGGACTCTGTGCACTCTAAATAATTACGACAAAGTAAACGGGTTTAAATTGATTCTTAATAATAAAAAAGTAAGCATTTTAATAACCTAAATAAAAGTAAATAGTTGTAATGCATAATCTTTTAGTAAACGAAATTTATTTTAAGGAATGGATTCACTTTTGTATATTATAAATATGTCATTACATTTTTCTTTCACACAACATTTTACATATCATAAATATTCTAAACAGGTTTCCGTGTTAAATTTAAGGTAAAGACAATCTTAAGCTTTCCCTCGGAAATAAGAAATTTCTTCAAAAAAGGATCTTAATACATTTTTGTTTATTTGTTCAAGTTCACAAAGGGCTTAGTTCCCATTTTTTCAGAGTGTCCTGCAGGCTGACAGCCTTTTGCCAGATAAAAGTGGTAAATATAAATGCTGCAGATGCCTCCGCAGATGGCCCAGCTGCCGTTGCAGCCACAGTGCATTCCATGGTTATTGTTGTGGCCCTCGACGACGGCTGGAGTGGCCGGGAAGTTGCGACGTCTGCAGATTGTCTGTTTGATTATTTGAGTAGAATTTAATTAGCAATCGGGGGCGGTTGGGAATTTAATGCATAAATCAAATGACAGTGGGCGCGGTTACATTTCGGGAGTAGGAGGGCTGGTAGGCCAAGTTAAAAGGAAGCGCCGGCGGCTTTACGGCGACCTAATTGCCAAATGACCTGCATTCGGGCCAAGATACACGGCACGGCAGGCGGCAAGTGGCTTGCCGGATTCGGAAAACAGGCGGAAGAGATGGCTGAAAGGCAGGCAAAACAAACAGGAGGCAACTTTGTCGTTATTACTTTTTATTAACTGAGTGACTCGGGGCCTGATGGGCTCCCAAAAGGCTCGGGAGAATCTCCGAAAGATGTGCCTCCCTCCCTCCCAGTGTTTCGCGCGAGTCACTTAAAAAATGATGCCCTTTCGCGGGCCTTACTCAGCATTGTCTTTCGAGCCCTCAGCTGACAGGGTATTGCCGTCTTCGTAGCCCGGCTCTTGCCGCCTTCCGGTTTCCACCTTTTCATTTCTTGTTTCAGTGCCTCTGGCTCGCGGCATGTTTTTCATTTTCCTTTTCAATTACCCCGCCGCGACGTTCAGTTGGCGCATTTCTCATATATTTTTTTCGGTCTGGCCGGGATTGTTTGTCTAAAAGCGGGTGGAGGGGGAGGCCGGATGGGTCGCTGCTGGAGCCCGGTGCCTGCTCCTTGCACGGCTGCATGCATTTAAGTCTAATTGCGGGGCTGCATTGTGTGCGATATGATAGTTTGGTTCGTTTTGGACTCCAGCTTCAGCTCCAACTCGCGGGGCTTAGGCTAAGCGCCTCAGTTTAAGCCCCTTTCATCTGCCAGCTGGGGGATTTTTAAAGCGGCGATCCCGGGCCAGCAGCCAGAAGCCAGGAGGAGATGTAATAAGGAACTCGCAAGGCAAATAGTACAGGGAAATTAACTCAAAAGTTGCACGCAAATATCGGGAGAAGGAAGTGGCCCAGTTGATGGCCAAGGCAACAAATGGCCGCCGGATGTCGCTAAAGTGCCCCACTTCCGGTTGCTCTGTTTACTGTTATTACTTGCTGGTCGCAGCCCTGCTCTGCCGGCGAAGTAGAAATAAAAATTGACGGCCCATTGCAATGACCACGCCCCCAGCTGCGGTCCGCTCCACAGAGCTTTAAGTCACCTCTGAACTGTTCCTATTTTTAAGAAAATAAAATATTTATATGTATAAATAAATATTCAAAGAATGTGTTAAGTTTGAGAGGCTTATAAATTGATTTATATTTAATTTTCAAAGGGTAAACATGGCTTAAGAAAGAGTTACTTACCCATTGGCAATCCCTATTCAGACACAGTACATATTTCCCAGGCTCTAAGCCCGGAAATAACTTAAACAAGCCCAAAGTAGAGCAACAGTTAGCCTGAAATTAAGGATTTATTGGAGGGGACTGCACACACATATGCATGTGCATATATCTCAATCTGCGGCACTCTTTTCTCGGTTATCTAATAAACCAAATTTCCGTTAGCTCATTAAAATGGCAGTCCTGCTAAAAGTGCTGCCTCCGCCTTGCGGCTGCTTCAGTGCGTGAACATTTCGTACTGCGGATGCAATAAAGTGCAGGATTTATGTGCCAGCCGCCTGGCAATTGAATTTAATTTTCCAATGCAGCCGCAGTCGCGTTCCTCGGGGGCCTTCGAGGACCAAGGACGACTGTCTGCAGTAATAACTGTAATTTTTGGCAAATGTGCTCGTCCCTCCTTCTCCTCCTCCTCCTCCTTCTAGTCCTTCATGCATGCGGCTTTCCTCCTGCTCGTCATATGCAACATGGACACGGACTCGGATCCCCATCACATTACAATATGGACCCCGGACTGTAGTTGATATTTATGTCTTAATATATGCACACACGGCTGGCCCCAAAAATCTAAGTAATATTTCTCAACGTCTCAAAGGTCCTGGGCGTGCGTACGAGTATATCCTGGTTTTGTCATCTCGTTGCTCGTGCAGAATGCGTAATGAATTATTTAGGCCTGGCCCATGACAATTTATCGTTGCATGCATTGGCATTAGTTAAATGTAATTATGTGCCTACCGAATCGAAATTAGTTTCTGGCCGATGACTCAATGACCTCGAACCGGGCTTTAAGTTCCCTGAATAGTAATTGCTTCAGCGTCCAAATTTAATACTCTTTAGCGGGCCCAACCTAAGCTCCAAATAAAATGCAAAAAATCACAAAGCTCCCAGCAGAATAGCTACATCGCAAAAAACGCTTAATTAAATATGCAAACTAAGTGACAATGTTTCTAGTTATTAAAATCGAAATTGTTGCGCGCAAATTAATTTACAATTTCACTCGGGGGATTTGCCGGCAGCCTCACAAAAGACCAGCGAAAAAAAGCCAAACGAAAAGATGAAAAAAGAATAATTAAATAAATAAATATAGACAGCCGGCAATCAGCTTATGTTGCGCAACATTTTAATTTTAATATGCTGCGTCCTTCAATTATTCATTTCAACGAACAAATTTAACGAACTATTCTGTGTTTATCGTCCAAAATCGTGGCCAATTCTTTAAATTTTGAACGTGGCCGAAGGAGAGAACGGAAAATAGCGGAAGCCTCTGATTTTTGGCAAGCAAATTCCATTGAATTTGCTTTCGAAATTTATGGTTTAGAAAAATGTTGCCAAAAACTAGACCGGAATGGTGGGTGGCGGTCGGCAGTTGGCGGTCTTTGGCCAGCGGGAAGATTGGGGGCCCAGCAGAGATAATAGCTTTTGATTACAGTTTATGGATGTCGCCTTTAGCTCTTCGGTCTCCATGTGTCTGTGTGCCGGCCAAAAACTTCAGTTGCGCCGGAAAATGTGGGCTGGCTTTCGGGGGTGCCGTGGCGACACAATGGCGACACTGGCGCAGGACCACAGCCAGGACCTGGACTAGGGGCCTATACACTGGCTTAGTGGCTCCGAAAATGTATGGCAGGCGTTTGCAATTATTGAAATTGTTCCATGGCACAAAATCCAATTGACTTTTATGCAAATTAAATTACGCGATTGCTCTCGTTTCGTATCTCGGTCCCGCTGCCGTTCCCCTTCGAGCCGCAGTTCGAGTAAAAGCAAAACATTGATTTTTATTTACCGCTCTGAATTAAGTGCAGCGAGCAACAAAGGCCAGAGCGGGAAAGTGGGGAACTGGGGAAAACACGGCGAGCCACATTTTCATAACGTAAGTGAAGAGAAAATTGAATCAAATCTAATAATAAATGCTTTTATGCAGCCCTTAAGCACTCTGAAAAGATGACGACAATGCAGACGTTCCTGGCGAGGATGATGGTGATGCCGATGTTGGTGAATGGGGATGGGAGGGCAGCCTCGTAGTCTTGTTGTGGATGGGATTGGGGGCTGCAAATAGGGTATCCTCTCCTGGCCAGATTGGTGTCGCTCCGTTGGCCAAAGCTGCAATGTCGTCGCCGCTGGCAGCATGCATGCGAGGTGAGCGTGTGTTGGTTGCTGGTATAAGTCTTGATGTTGCAGGATGCGGCTGCTACAGGGTAAGGAACTGTTGGGTTTTCATTTAGAAGTTATTATATTTAAATAAAAGCAGCTAATATTCCTTGTATTTGTATTAAAATATTAAAAGGGTAATTATATTCTTCTGCGTTTAGTTGTAATTAATCATATTATTTTCTTTTGAGTACATAGGTTGCTGCCATATATCCCCATATATATATAATATATATTCCTCGACAGGTCCTTAAGCATGTGGCTCTCAGAACTCGCTTACTGTCCCTTTTGCCCGTCTTCAATTTGATTTGCCTGTCCTTAAGCAATTTAAATGAGTTTGCATTTTGTCTTTGTTGTCTGCTGTTAGCCAAGTTGTCTATCTGTCCGTCTGGCAGCTTTTAACTACTTTGACTTGCAATTCATTTAGCTTTGCATGGCAAATGAAACGCACCTGGTGCACCTGTCCCGTCTCAGATGAGTTCCTCCTGCCGCTCCTTTTCCCAGCTAGCCCAGTTTTCCCTTAGGCGGCAACGTGTTGCCAGTTGCCAGTCAATTTCAATAATTCAGACCATAAACGGAGGGGGAAAGCAGTTACCGAAATGAAACAAAGCCATAAAATGAGCTGGGAAACTTATGGCTGCGAATTTTGCCTCGGTCTGCTTATGATTTTATTTGGCCTGGCCAAATTGCAAAGCCCAGGTGTGTGAGGTTGCCAAAAAATTGAGGAGATCTAGAAATGGCATATGTACATAGGGGAAAATGGTTTCACAAATAAAGGGAGTCATACAAAAATAGGGAGTCTTTTAAAATTGAATACATGAAATACTCCCTACAGAGCTTAATATCGAATTAACTGTTCATTAAATTGTTATTAATTCTTAACCATATACTATGTACTTAGCATTTTATTATAAGTATCCATCTCATTCTGCAAGCCACATTTTTCAGTGTCAAAAATTCATCTTCTTTTAGCTTTGTACACAAAAAAATTAAAGCATTCTTCTCTTGTTTAAGTTGTGTTTCATTTCAAAGGGTCCTAAAAATACGAAATGAGTTCTGAATCCATTTGGAGAAAATGAACTTTTGATGACACCGGAATAGGAAACATACTCCACTTTATGGCAAACTCAGCTATCCTTGCCTGTAGTCATAACTCAGTAAAAAACATCTTGTATTATTCGCGCTTTTATTTCGCCGCACTTTATCGATATGGAGTCGCGGGTAAATACAAACTTTTACACCACATAAATTGCCTGGCATTTATATTATTTGCTTAGCATCGTTTATCAGGCGATGTCCAAGCACTCGCGATCCAATTGGCCGGGCCATAGAAAAATACGAGTCCTGGGCTGCCAGGGCGGCTCCTTCTTTATGGGCGAACACTTGGCAGCGCTTATTTATTAGTTGGACTTTTGAAAATATCGCATATTTATATTGTATTTATTGTGGCTGCCCCGTTTGCAGCTTTAATATTTATTTCCGCTTCCGGTCCGCTCTGTGCTCTGCTGGTCTGCGCTGCCAAGTCCCTCCAAGCTGCAGCTGTGTGCTCATTACTTCACTTGCGGCGTACGTAATTCAAGTGGCTCCTCCTCGGACTCCATCCTCTTATCCGCCAGGATGCGAAAGCACAGATACGGACACATACACACACACACCGCTGAAGCCGCACACAGACAGACGCAGGGCGACAATTGGGAATGACACAGTTTTGTCGCTGAGGGTTTGCATGGCGGGGTATTTGTGTTCTTTTCCTGTTTTAATACCAGGCAGTGAAAGGTTAGTGAGGGTAGTCTGGATTTAATAACATTTTAAGTTCCGCTCTTTATTAAAAATAATATATATTACTTTAAGCTATTTGTTCTAAATTGGATGATTTATTATATTTACTTAAAATATATTTGTGGAGTTTCTCAGATGGAAATAAGAGAGTTTCTTTTTAGATATCTGTATAGCTCTTTTGGTAAATGTCTTATAAAATATATATCAAATTAATCGGAAGAGATAGAATTACAATTTTATATTTAACAATCTTAAAGGTAAAGCTCTATTAAGTTAGCATAGAAATCCCATAATCACATACCCTAAATACCGGGTATTTTAAAGTCCAATTCCCCTATAAACTCCTCATCACTGTTTTTATTTGTATTTGCATTATTTCCTCACTGGCCCTGGTCGGGCTTCTAAAGATTTATGTGCAAGTTGCTACTTCAAATGTAATTTACAGCAGACTCTCGCCAAATTTATGCGGGCCGTGGCCGCACAGGATCTGTGAGTCTGAATCTGCGGCTCAGCCGAATTCGTAAACTCCGTCTGAGCGCTTTTTAAGAGCTGCTCCTTCATACAGGACCTCTCCGAAATAAAGTTGTGGCACATGAATTCGCCATTAATAAGATAATATCTGGCTGAATACCCAGCGCCGTGTTTCGCGGAGTTTCGAGTGACTTGATGCAATTACGGCGGAAACTGATTACCCGGACATGTCAGCGCCGTAGACACAGTCGGGGATATTGTCTAGTTTTCTGTCAAATGTCATGAACCGGGGGCCCGAGTTGAGTTCTCACCCCCTCCGCCGTCGAGGAAACTGACATTTGCACTTTTTCCCAGAACCTCGCAGGATGCGAGGTCTTCTGTTCTTGGCGTTCGCCTCACTGCCACGGCATTTTTTTCGACCCGGTTCTCCTCCTTTTTTGCCATTCGTTTTGACTCCATTTTTCGTTATCCTTTTTAGATATTCATATTTTGCCATTGATGATATTTTCACTACTTTCGTATGCATTACACGTACGGCGCCCGCACAGCCGCCCATATATATGTACGAATCCAGCAAGGGTTTCGAGGATGGTTCGAGGATGCCAGGTCCTGGGGCGGTCTTTGGGCCGTATTAACTCTACCCGGCAGTGCAGGGGGGATGTGTGCGTGAAATTTGCATATTTTTTGACTTAACACATCCTTCAAAAATTGCGAAACGCGTTTGCGATAGCTTTGGCATTTCCTTGACGTCTTTCCGCCTTTTCCGCTTTTCCCACAGTTTTTCCCATTTTTTTCCTATCCGTTTACTTTCTTTCTTTCTTTTTGTGGAGGAGAGCTCTATCTATTTGGCCTTTGGAAAAGTTGAGCCCATTAAAGCCAAACGCTTTAAATGCCGAATTGTGTCCAATGTGCGGGCTGGCTTTTATGGGACTCCCGTGTCCTGGCCAAATTGAATTGGCCGCATTAAGCGCTCGCGCCCCATCGGGTGAATGCCAGTGTTGGCAATTTATACGTTTTCCGGACAGATTGTCCAGTTATTAAACGGTATTAAGCGGTGGGAAAAATAATGTCTTTGCTGGGGAGAAAGTGTTCGATTCTGTCGAAAATCAGTGCAATGAAAAATTGCGTTTTGATTATCCAAAAGATATACGCACAGATTTAAGCACGTGAAAACAGCAAGGATATCAGCTCATGAAAACTAAATGGATTTCAGGACATGAAGGAATTGTAAGGAATTGTTATATTTTATACTTCATATTCACAGTATCATTCTTTATTTATTTTTATTTCTGGTATTCTGGAATTTATTTAAATAAAGTTTCTCTACCTGCACCGAAGTAACCTGATCTTATTTTTTGGCCAAATTGATTCGGTGCGGCTTTAATGTTCGGGAATGTATTTAAATTTTATACGAAGGATACCGAGGGATGGGGCTGCAGGCCCGGCTCTCAAGACAAGTGGCGCTAATCCTTGACTTTGCTGCTAATGCACGTCGTATGTCAAACACCAAAAACGTTTACACCCCCGCTGACTGCCGCCCCTGTTTGGCCAAAAGCCCCTCTTGGCCGCCCGCACAAGTAACGCAATTTATATGCCTTCTTCACTGGCTTGTTTGTCTTGGCAGCGCCGGCGTCGACTCTTCCTCCGCCCCTCGTCTTTCGCTGTGTGCCGTGCATTTTTCTGCACTTTTGACTTCTGAGCGTGCACTTGGCCAGGCCCGGAGCCTCGGCTTCAGCCGGATCCAGCTCCTCCGCGGCAGCCACCATTTTGTGCGCGTTGTTTGTCTTAAGGGATATATATTCCCCTCGGTGTGTGCGAGCGTGTGTATTTGCCAGCACTCTGCCGCAGGCATTTTGATAAGAAACACAAACACACACTCGCTGGCTCCTACTCGCTCTCTCACTCAGCCCGGCTCAAGTGTCATTTATGCGTTTTAATGCCGGAATTTAATTTTCAAATTAAGTAAATAAGTTTGCGTAAAAAGTTTCTGTGGATCCGGCGCAGCGAGTATCGCCATCTTGAGTCGCTCACAAAAGCCGCCGCTGGCTGTTCACTTCGAGAGTTGCAGCTGCACTTGCTCGGCAGCAGACGTAATAAACTCTTGGCATTGACAAAAAATTATATGGTAAGCCGTAAGAAGCTCGGGCTTAATGGCATTCGAGCCACTTGGAGCGAAAATGAAGCGCTTGAAGTGCACATTTCTCTCTGGGATAAGTAATTCGCATGTACTGGATTTTGCATGTCCATATACGAAAGGAAAGGGAGTTAAGGACCAAAGGAGAGGCTTAAGGATATTCAATGATTTATAAAATAAAAATGTATTATATTGCAACTACATGAAATCAGTATTCATATGAAAATCCGGTAATAATCACACCCTTTTTTTCCAACTGTAGCCATTACTCTCGAGTCTGTTCCATGGAAACCCTTTCATTTGAAGACCAGCCTCGAGTTTCGTTTGAGCCATCGCAATAAACTCTGCTCTCAGCTGCTCATCTAACTGCACATAATGGCCGATTCGAGGGCGACGCAATACGACTCACGATTCTGGGACTCTGAACTCGCTTTGAAGTAATTTTCGTTACGTCTGTAGATTGCTTTTGGCCCCGGCACGAATGGCTCTTGGCATTTCCGGGCAATTCTCCTCGGCTATTGTATCAATTTGCAATTATGTTTCAATCAATTTTATTGCTATCTAATCTGGGGAGCAAAATATATTGCTTTTTGTCGAGAACTTATAGGATATCGAATAGATATAGGATAGAATCAAAGCTGCTGGCACCTGGTCATGAGCTGCCATGATATGTGAACCGACTCTTATAAAACATTAGAAACAATGTAAAAACACTTGAAGTTCTTCATACAAATTAATATATATTTGCTAAGCTTAAGCTAATATTTAAATAAATTTATTTGTAATATAAGTAATACTACAAATATTAGGTTTATCAGCTCCCCTACAATGATTCCACGAAGCGCATGCTTTTATCCAGCTCTAAAGATATATACACAACTAGGTATTCCTCGCCCCAGGTGTATCTTTTAAATTCGTATTGAGGAAGCCTTGGCTCCTTGTCACCTTTTGGCCTTTGGTCCGGGGCAATTGTCACCTCGGCTTGTTAGGCCCGGGCGTCGCATTGTGGTAAATGGCGTCGCTTGTTAGCCGAGTTAACGAGACTTGCAAGTCACACAAATCCCCGTCCGGAGGCCCATTACCTACACACTGCCATGTGTGCACTCAGCCGGGAAAACAAAGGGGTGTCAGGGGGGCTGTTGCGGGATGTGTAAGGATGGCCCACTGCAATCGGGTAATTGGCCCAAACTGGCCACGCAACAATTTCATAAACAACACGAGAGAGCACCAGCTGGAGGTCCAAAATATTCCGGCCGGGCAGTGAGCAAAGGCCTGCAAACCAAATTCCGCGATTTTGGGGCTCGATTTTATTTTAAGCGACACCGGAAAATATTTGCTCTCTATCAATTTTAGATTAAGCCAAAACATAAGCTTTTTCAGCAGAAATGTATATTTTTAAATGGGCTAAATAGACTTCCTTAGCTCAAATCCTCAAATCCACAAGTATGAAATGGAAATTCAAATGCAATGTGCTATTTTCCAAGCTGTATTATCCATTTCTCCAATTTAGTTTATTATTCAGAAGACATGAAAACGTAGAGACATGAGAACGTAAAGACTTAAAAGACTTACAACTTTGCTTCTTAATTCAGTTAGTAAAATATATAAAATCAAAGTAAACTATTACTTCTTAATACTTTTGTGTAACATTGCAGTGCATTCTGATACGCAGCTTCGATTGCATTTTGTCTGCGTGCGGCGAAGCATTTATCATCAATTAATGGCATTAGTAAATGTTTGGCAAAGAATTCGGGCTACCAAAATATTTTTGTTATATATGCAGCGCCATAAATAATACCAAATACCGTTCTTTGTGCACGCACACCCACCGAACGCAGGACCGACTCGCATATTGAATGCAATGAATTTATGGCACATTTTAAATTCAATTGAATTCATGCGCTGTTCTGTTGTGGAACATATAGTACCCGCCCAGCCCGGCATCCGCCCCCCGTAATATCTGGTTGTATATTTCGTTTTTTAAGCCACACAGCGTCAGAAAATATTGCTATTAATTCTTAATAATAATAATAGCAATGGCCGATGACGACTGCCTGGCATGGCCAGGGCCATGGCACTAAGGCTGCATTTTATTTATGGCCAGAACTTTCGCACTTTTATTGTTTTTAAATTTATTTGCATTTTTTTATGATTAAAATATTTTTCATTTGCGGCTTAAGAGCAAATTTATACTCGGCCTCCGCACGCCTGTTGCCAATACCTTAAATAAGTTTTATAAATTATCCCGGAATGGCAGCGGAGGGTGTCCGGGCCCGGCCGTTTTAAATAGTTGTGCTTTATTTAATTACACGCAAACGCGGCGGGCATTATGCGGGCGCAACAACATGTGGCCGGCTCTTTTAATTAATCCGCCATCAGGGGGGCCGGAAAGGCAGTGCCGATTCGGGCCAGGTCGACTGGGCAGGCCGACAAACCGGGCTTTGGTAATTACACTAAATTCGCGGCACAAATAAGAAAGTGGGGTACTGGGTCGCCGAAAAGATTTGATTAATTTGTTGTACAAAAATGTATGTTAATCCTAATAATATATAATTCATAAAAGTTATATAAATAAATTGTTTAAATAAAATAAAACTAGTTCGTCTTTTGGTAATAATTGGAAAATTGCACTCTAGGTTTTCTCTTCCAAAATCCATCTTATCAGTATCATCTTAAGCCTCATGCCAAAGGACTTTAGTTTTAGGCACCACATTTATTTTCTATAATTTGTTGTATTAGACAAAATTTGTTAAATAAAATAAACTATAAAGTCTACTCTGTTAATACTCCCTAAAAACTTATATAGTAAGCCTACCCTGGAATGTCAGGCGCAGTACAGCAACTTCTACAAATCAGATCCATATATTCAGTGCTATAGCACATGACATACATAACAAGATATATATTTTTATCCCAATCATGAGCGAAGACAACGAGTTTCGGCGCTTCCTGCACTGGGGACCAATCATCCTTTTGGGCCTCACCTTCATCGTCACCTGCACCACGATCCACATGAACTCGATGTGGTGGCCGCTGGACGAGGGCTGGGGATCTTGGATAAACTATGGCCTTATCTGGGTGCACCTGTTCGCCACGCTGTACAACTTTGTGCGGACCCTGATGGTGGGACCTGGCTTTGTCCCCAAAAAGTGGATGCCCAAGAAGTCTATGAACACAAAGTATCTGCAGTACTGCCAGCGGTGCGAAGGATACAAGCCACCGCGGGCACATCACTGCCGCCGCTGCGATCGCTGTGTGATCAAGATGGACCACCACTGTCCCTGGGTCAACAACTGCGTGGGCTGGTCCAACCAGGCCAGCTTTATCTACTTCCTCCTGTTCTTCCTGTCTGCCAGCGTGCAGGGGGTCAGCATAATTGGCCCTTCTATGTTTCGGGGCATATACAAGCGCTTCCTCATTAACAACAATATGGCGCATCTGGCCACGGTTCACTTGACCAGGCTGAATTCCATGGCCAGTATCGTGAGCCTCGGCGTTTACATGGGCATGGGCTTTGCCAGTCTCAAGCTGCTGCATATGCAGTCGAAGCTGATCTTCTCGAACAAAACGGAGATCGAGCGCTGGATCATAACGAAGGCGAACTTCCGCCGTGACTTGTTTGTTGGGAAACAGATGAAGCCCTTTGTGTACCCGTACGATCTTGGCTGGCTGGGCAACTACCGGGAGGTGTTTATACCCTCCGGCGATGGCTACTCCTGGCCAGTCCTGCCCGGCTGCAACCAGTTCACTTTGACCGTGGAGCAGCTGGAACAGAAGGCGGAGAAGCGGGCGCGAACTCACTCTTTCAAGTGCATTCGTCCTGCCACCGGTTACTGCCTGCCGATTTTATCCCAGGGCATCTGGGTGTGCATGACCATACCCTGTAACGACGATCCGCGCATTGCCCTGCAGCCAGGTGACATCGTCCAGGTGACCCGTGCTCATCAATTCTGGATGTACGGGGTGAGAGTGCGCTCGGAGGAGGAGATGGTCGAGGGTAAACGACGTAGGGGTGCCCTTAGAGGCTGGTTTCCCAGGTGCTGTGTGGAAATAATCCCGGATAAGAACTCCAAAGCCGAAGGGAACCAACTGGCTGGTGGGGAGACCCTCACTGTTAACGATAAGTCCGATGATAAACTTGAAAGTGATACCCTCACTATTAACGATAAGTTCGATGGAAAACTTGAAAGTGAT
>JAEIHY010011614.1:0-15951 GCA_018904565.1 Drosophila tsacasi
TTCGGTACAGGGTATATAACAGTCGTTCACGAACGACTGTAGCTTTCTTACTAGTTTTAAATTGTTTTGTAGATGAGGTTTTTTTAGCTTATACAGCCTTGCCAATAAATACTGCAGATCTAGAAGCTAGGCATAGTTGGCGGCAATTTTTGAACCCTTTTACCTTTCCACCAAATTCAAACAAAGTTAACTTGGCTGCGCTTCATATTTTTACGAAGTCACATTTTCTATTTTGTAAAATAACGAAACATAAAATCTCAGCAACATATCAATTTTCGCCAAGTAATTGTGATATTATTCATCCATCTGACCCTGATCGTTTGAATTTTTCTAAAGCTTTTTATACCTTACAAAATTTAGCGAAGTCAAACAAGTTTTCTCCAGCCTAAAGTCCGCTGTGCAACACTGATAGTGCTGAAAGACGCTTCTGGTAAACTTTCCGCCCTTTCCAGCACTGCTTGTCAATCTTTCCGGGAAATGACATTTCCGTTTCTGGAAAAAAATTCTCTGGATTTAAGTCAAGCGTCTGATGTTTCGCTTCTTCAAGTTCTATTCGCTCTACATGAATAACACGGATTTTTTGGCGTCAGAGGACGCTTGCGTGTGCGAGAAGCTGCCCCGTGCAGTGCTACACGTGCCGGTGAACCACTACAATGTCTGCGACCTTTGCGGCATGATCCGCCGTCCTCCAACGTGCTCCAGCGACGAGGAGGAGAAGATGGATGCCGAGCGACAGAAGATATTGTTGGAACGCCGCCACGCCGAGGAAGCTGCTCAGTTGAACAAGTCAGCGCGTTTCAAAGTGGCGGTAAAGGGCAAGAAACCGAAGGTCAAGTCCCATAAGAGGCGTGACAAGAGTGACAACGGTCCCAGGACAGAGGGAGGAGGACTTGGAGAAGCTGGCGATGGCGATGGTCCAAAAGAGACAAGTAAGATGGATCGTCGCCAGCAGGAGCCGTCAGCTCCACCGCCATCATCGCCATCGCCCGCCCCGTCGGGATCGCCGTGCGAGGATACAACCTACACACGCAGGCGTTTGATCTATGACGACCAGTTTGTAAAGAAATTTGTTCCGCTGAAGGGGCCCATAACCGATCCATCTGGAGGTGCCATATCCAAGAGAAGTGGCAACATTTGGGGCGCACCAAACCCCCACATCAGTCGTCCAGAGGGGCCACTTTCTAAGGACCAGCTGCAGGGCGACAGTTCATCGAAGTCCAAGGACAAGTACACCGAAAGCCAACTGGCCAGCCAGTTTCATCCCTTCGACGAGTACGACGGTCCTTCTGAGGACGCCATCATCGAGGGCAGTGCCCGACACATGCTCAGTCGCCCCAACTCGCTGTCTATAGATCCACGTCCGGATTTGCCAAACAATCGCATCGGCACCCATGGCTCGAGCTTAGGCCGCATCTTGCTTGCATCACCTGCAATGCCTTCAGAGTCGGCACCCAACATCCCCGAGCCGCCGTTTGACTCTAACACCAACAAATCGCCATTACCCGAGGAGATAACATCGGACACCAAGGGGAGCAATAATATCATCGACACATCGTCTTCCCTAATACATCAGCTAACGAAATCTGAAGAGATCTCTGGAAATTTCGAATACGAGGACATCCTACAGGACCTCGGTTTGATCGAGCTTACCGACGAGAAGATTGAACCCACTGTTATTGAATTTCTGCATGAAGATGTATTTTCCTCCAATAAAGCCATGACTGATGAAGAGTATTCAGAGAGTGTTTCGGTTCAAAAGCACAAACAAATCAGCAGGGAAATAGAATGTCCAGTTTCCAAAAGAAAATATCATTTTAAAGTTGCAAATACAATATGTCATCAATCAATAGCTTCCAGAAAGCCAGATAGAGTCGCTCCCATAATGGCCCATGCTGTGGCCAAGAATCCTCTGAAGAGATTATTTACCAGGAAGCTTGAAATCTTAGAGAGAGTTCAACACATGTGTACAGACCTTCCCATGCACCAGGTTTACTATGTCAGACAATTGGTGGGTAGAATCTCTGAGAGTTACGTTCGGAAGCAACGTGCCTTGTCTGTCTTGGATATTAGCAAAGATGTACCCAAGAACTGGCAGGACACTTGTCGAGATGATAGACATGGTATTAAATCTTATAACAGGTCCGAAACTCTGATGTCCCTTGCAGCTAATCCAAAGGAGTGGCATTTTATAAAGCAAATGAATACGAAATTTAGGCCAGTTGAAAAAATGTCTTTTAAGGCCGAAGACAGTATTTCGGTAATGAAATCTTTACCTGCAAAATGTAGCCGATGCCGACGCCATAGAAGAGATCAGGCACCAGATTGTAATCCTAGGAAAATATCAAGAGGCAGTGAGTTAGAGCTATTAAAGGTAAAAACAGGCAGCAAGCAACGGGTGTGTCCAGTTCATTCAGATACCACAAAGAGGGTCCTATGTACGCACAGAATAGTAAATAATATATCCGAAAATTTGGAAATGAAGGACGTTGGCAAAAATCCAGTGTTCAAAATGGAGAAGACTATGAAGACGGTAGTAGTTACAAGGAAGCTTACATTTTTTTACAAGGTTTACCACATGAGCGTAGACCTTCCCAAGCTTCATTTGGTTTCCTACGTCAGGCAGTTGTCGGGAATACTCTCAAAGAGTTTCGTTCAGAATCAACCTTCAATGTCTTTCCTTGAGTTCCGGGTGCCTGGTATAGAGATCAGCGACCTGGGGTTTTCTCGGAGATCTAAAAAGATCAAGGACAATACTCTTAGACCGGAAACCCTGATACCCCCTACGGTTGACCCTTCTAGTCTGCAATCGAAAAAAAAAGCGACAGCAGTCTGGCCATCAATGAGATTGATACATGAAAAAGTACTTACTAAGGTTACTTATGATCAAAACTTTGCTCAGTGTGATTCTTTGGAAGAAAAAATTTTTGAGCATAGGAAAACAACTAAGAGGCAAAATTCATTGAAATTAATAGAAGGTAATTATAATTTGATTAATGGGTAGGATAAGTTTTCCGGTCTATGAAATTAACAAAAAATAAACCCTTAGAAATAGAGTGTGCAAGAAATTTCCAGGAACAGAAGCGGAGAAGCCCTGTTCCAGTTCCTGAAACTAACCAGGATTCAGAGGGTGAAAGAAAGATGATACTAGCCATAGTTAAATATTTTAGATCTGTAAAGAAGCCATTGAAGAAGAAGTCTCGAGGTTTTTAGAACTCGTCAAAAGAAAATAGGCGGCGGGGCTGCTTGTCTTACCTATTAATATTTTCAAAAACTTCCACTCAGGGATCGTCCCTGCTCAGAGAACATCCCATGGTTTTCCTTGCAGTTTTTGATATAATCAAAAATGGATTGCTAACTTGTATTTTCTTTTGGCTTGTGATCGGTGAGCAACGGTTTGTCCAAAAACTAAGATTATGTGTGGTGATGGTGGAGGATGCGAAGTATATTTAATGCATAAATACAATATAAAAAAAGATCTTTAATAAAAGATCACCAATATTTATCTTCTAGGAGATGAGTGCCAAAGCCGAGAGTAAACCAGAACCCAAATTTGAAGTGCGTTATCGATATCCTGCAGCTGTTTTTGTGAGCGGATTGGTTAGTTTAGTATATGTGCTCCTCTGCTGGCTGTCTTACATTGTAATTATTGTAAGTATTCTGAAAGTATATTAATTGGTTGATTAATTACACCTATCCCTGTCCCTCTAGTTATCTAGCTGCGCTGTGGTCATCGGGCTATTCGTACCCAGACAGGCCTGGCACATGATAAGCTCCATGCTCAATCATTACCACATCGAACGACAGTTTAAAGACGAATTATAATATATTGTATATTTGTTTTTTTAATAAAACGTTCGAGCAAGAACTACAAAACGCTCAAATATCTCTCACATCAGATCAGAATTGCCTAGCTTTATTTTTATATAATAGTTAATTGCGTGTTACACTACTAATTTCTTTAAGTTGTTAGTTCACTTTAATTACATTTAGAGTAAATATTTATGCGCATAGTCACGGTATGCGCTCTCATCTACGTACTCGCTATGATTATTATCAATTGTAATCGCTTCCTGCACTCGCTGCCACTGTGTATACATTTACAAACGTATGAATACAAATACAAATAAAGAATAATAATTGTAGTTTGTTGTTTAAAGGCTTGAGAACATAATGCGGCAACTCTACTCTCAACACTCAACTGCAGCCTAAAAAAGAAACAAACAAATGCTCTGTGTCAACGTAATATTGCATATAGGAATTATTGTGTGTGTTCGGGACTTCCGACAAATACGTATTTGGAGGGGAGAACTGCAAGCGTTAAGCTTCAAACTAACAAATCGAAAACTAGCTGGAATTCGCTCGACACGCCTTCGCTGTACTTGGAATTATAGTTCGTGTGCTGCTGCTGCTGCTGATGTACTTGATGTGTGATTCTTGTTCTATGTCTTCTTATCAATTAGCTAGATGTGGATCATTAAATATTAATATAGATTGTGGGGGCTCCTCCATTCATCCTAGTTGCCAGCAACGTTTTGCACTTCACTCGAACTGATTATCTCGTAGTCTTTGCTCGAGCTCTCCGAGTCCGATCCCGAGGTGCGTGGTGGTGTTCTGAAACAAGATGAAGTATTCGAATTATTATCGAAATATCAAGACTGCGTTCAAAGTGTAACCGTGGCAGTGTGTAAGATGTATGTATGTACATATTTGCTGGTAAATAAAGATTGTAATGAATGCAAAACTTACTCTGTTGATACTTAAACCTTTTTAGTTCCCATATCCAATTTGTATCAGGAATAAGAACCACCATAAGCCATAATAATGAGTATTTTTGAAACCAAACTACCGCTTAAATGAGAACCTTGGCTGAGCACGAAAGGAAAATGTATTTACAAATGACATGCTTCAGAAAATAAATATATAATTGTTATGAGAATGCGCAAACCAAAAGAATTAATGCTGTTTAATATACAATATTATTTATTAAGGAACAAAGAGTGTGTTGGTGTGTACAATTACAAGCTAGAGTTAATTTATATTTCTTGCTCTTTACAAGTTGTTTTTTGATGACAAAACAAAACGAAAAGCACGTTGGAAACGGAACAGTTTATAAATACAAAAATTCGAGCAATAAAACTGGAATCCTTTTCAATTTAGAAAGAGGAATAGAGAGAGCGAACCCTTCTTACCCATCTTTCGAGTCCTTGGGCAGCGTCTGCGACTCCTCCACGTCCACGTCCACATCCTCGTCCTCGTACTCATCAGCCCCAACTTTGCGACGCTTGCGGATCTCCATGTCGGTGTCGTGTTCTTTGATCAGCTCAATTTTTTCTGGCTCAAGCGTAGACACCTCTGCATCCAAATCTCCGTCGCCGTCAGCATCAGCATCTACCGCTGTATCCTCGGCATCGCTGTCCTTTTCCTTTTTCTTGCCCTTGGACTTGGATTTCTTGTCAGTTTTGCCATTTGCTTCGCTGTTATAGTTGCTCTGATTGGGAGAAACAACAAATTATCCGGTTAATTTGCGATATTTTACTGGTAATAGTGAAAGGCAAACCTCATAGAGTGGCCAGAAGGATTCGAAGAAGCCCACATCTTCGGTCAGATTGGGGAAGATCCAGAAGTGCAGCTTGCCACCGGTTAGTGCCCAAACAATGGTGAACACAATAAGGCGAACCACGGTCAGGGCCAGGATGAAGACGAGGAAACCTGCTGCCGCAATGGAGAGATAGTAGACACCCTTGCGCAGCAGTGGTGGCCATAGGGGGAACAGACAGATTCCAACGGCACCCAGGAGCAGGATGAAGCCAAAGATCCAGTAGTGGAGGGGAATGGGATCGTAGATCCACACATAGGCCTCGGAACCGTCCACGAAGATCTGCTCGGGATGCATGTCTAGCCGGATCTTGCGCTTTTTCTTCTCCTTCTTTTCCTTTTCGTTGCTTGCAGCTCCTCCGTCGCCCTGTGTATTCTCCGCCTCCGGATCGGTGTCCTTCTTGTCGTCCTTCGCCTTGTCCTTTTCCTTTTCCTTGTCTTTGTCCTTGTCCTGGCCCTTTTCTTTGTCCGCCTTCTTTCCCCGGATCTCTTCCAGCGTGACGGGTACCTTCTTGGCGCGATGGAAGAACTTGTGCTCCAGCATAACATCCAGGAACTCCACCACCTGCTCCCGGGTGGTGAAAAGCGGGCTGCTGCCCTCGGCAAACTTTGACTTCATCAATGCATCGATGGCCTTGCTGGAGGTGAAGTACTCGACGATGTGGCTCAGGAACTTGGTCTTCTTCGTCTTGACGTTCTTCTTAAGCCACTTGGCCACATTCTTCTCATCCTTCGAGGGTTTGTCCACCTTCTGCTGGGCGCCCGGCTCGGCGTACTCCTGTTTGAAATACAAAATACAAGAAATTTAGTAATTTTTTAGTTTTTTCAACGCAATCAATCGCGATGGGAAAAGCCAAAGCTGTAGGCGAATATAGGCCACGACACCAATTTCGTGTTCGTCACACTTAAGCCGTTGCGGGGGCTTTTGGGAATCTGCCGTGGGATTTTCCCTCTAAAAAAAGCACAGTACCGTGCCATCGTCGAAGATCTCCTGCTCCTCCGACTCCTCCTCTCCTTCGTAGTACTCCTCCTCGTTCATTTTTGGATGGAATAGGAAACTGCGAACTTGGTAAATAACAAAGCCACAATGCCTTTTTGGTGGCTATGACGTGTTGCACTCGCTCTGAGAGTCTAGAAAGTATTGAATCTTGACTCTGGTCAAACGAGTGGCGATCACCAACACAAACAACACGAGCAAGCGCCAACCAACAAAGCACCAACACAAACGGACACACACACGTGGAGAGTACGCGATCGTATTGAAACTTTCCCCAACAACAACAACTACGGCAGAGGCGGCCGCTGAGCAGCTGATAAGTGGGGCCTGCACCTGACATGTGTTGGTAATGAGAGAGAGCCCCCAGCTCTAAGTGAGAACTTGAAGAGAGGTAGAGTTAAGAGCGGGTTAAGCGAGATCCCCGTTACAAGCTCACAGCTGTTTACACTGTGTATCACAAAGTTAATTGGCTGGAAAGTAAGTAAATACAAGCAAATGCAGCGCAAACGGCGCATTTCTCCTACCAGCGGGACAAGTTAATTATAGACCTTTGCAAGCGGGGGGCTGAATCCACGGAATCCAGCAAAAAAAAAAAAAAAAAACACGCACTTACACACACGCAGTTGGTTGGCCTCTGAACTGGCCCCCCACAAATGCGTAGAAATATATGCGTATAATATAATATAAAATGCGGCCGTGATCTCTCCCATATCAGCAATCTGCGCTTATTTACTTGTATGCCATTTCACGTTTTTGCCTTTCCGTATCAAAACAAACACACTCTCGGCGTGCCAATTGGACTGTGCCACCACCCACACACAGGCACCTGACAGCAGCTGGATGGCCCCTTCGCTCGCGATTCACTTACATCCTTGCGGCGACGGGTTCGCTTCTTTTCCGACATTCTCGTTCTCAGGTGTAATGTATTGTTGTGTCCGAATTGCTTGTTTTAACAATTTTGATAATATTCTGCCACACACGCTAGTGGAGAAACTCGATACAAAACACGAACTAGTCGATGTTTTCCAAGTATCGATAAATCGGTGTTGCAAAATATACAATCTACGATGAAATGAATGATGATATTCTGAAATAAATTTTATTTTTCTTCTAATTCTCTTTGTACTTTTGTGACGGGTATAAAAAAACGCAATTTATTATTTTACAATCATGAGGTATCAGCTAACATACCGAAACTTCCTGATAAAAAATACTGCGGCAGACATCGATTACTATAACTACCGATAGTTCGTGAATTATTGGAATTCGATATTTTCTACACTTAAAAAATGTCCAGCCAATGTTTTCATAAACATAATGCAGGTTGGTATTCTTTTAGAGCACAGTGAGATGTTTTTAAAACACTATAACATATATATATTGTTGATTAAAGCTTTAGTTTTCTAGATTTCCAAATGAAACTGAAGATAGTTTACTAAAAAACTTTTCTTTTTATTCTCGTTAGTTGAGAGTCAGACCAGGACGTACTACATACATTTATTATATAGCGACGTAGAAAAGTTATGTAATTTTTTTTGAAAATGTAAAAATAATAAATTTTCTGATTGTCAACATATTTTCATATACCTTGAGACTTGGGCATTTTTAATTATTATGTTAGAATTCCAGTTTTGTTTTGTGAAATGTATACTAACAATCGGGAAATTGACAACAAAAATATGTAACTCCGCTATCTTTCAACGTATTTTCATATACATACTCTATGTTATTGTTTAATTTCATTGTTCTTCAGCATATATACTTATATTTTTATTATATTCAATCCTGAGATTTAGTTACTTTTAAAAACTGTTTAAAACTGGTCGGGCCAAAGCCAGCTTGCTTTCTTGTTTTTGATAAAACTAACTTGTAGGATTTATAAAAACCTTGTTGATATCCGAACTAGAATTACTTTAAATAATTAACGTTGATTTCGCTGCTAACCCGCTTTTTATTAATAATTTACAATAGTAAGGTGTGTGTTTTAAGAAAGTTGCAAACACTCGAAATATTTTTATTGCATTTACATTTTCAAAATACAGACTTACTTTAACATTCATATTTCGTAAGCTCCATGCAAACTGAAACAATCGAATTCCTTACATCCACTATTAAAATTATCTTTTTATTAATCTTTGTTTTACAACAAAATACAGACTAAATAATAAGTAAAATATATTATTTATTATATATTCTTATTATTATTATTAATAATGACCCTGGCCAGTTGGGAGGATCAAAGTTTACGCTACTTTGTTTGCTTCCGGTTCTCTTTTCAGTTTTGTTTTGGTGTGTGTTCTGTTGCTTCTTTTTCCGTTTCCGTTTTTGTCTCAATGGTTGATGTCATTGCGTGGAGGTGGAAAGGAAAGCTAAACCAATCCGCCGCCAAATATGTACGTTTTTGTATAATGTTTACTTTGAATGATCGTTCAGCTTACTCTTTATTCTTAGACAAAAATATATAAAATGTGTTTCTAGTGCCTTGCGTACATTTGAACAAAGGTGTTACACGGAGAAAAATTAAAAAGATTGGCGTAAATGCATAAATAAGGATAAGATTGTGAAGGTCTTGAGGTCGTCGGGGTGCATACAAAAGGGATCGCGCTCGGTTCGCATTTTTTTCACTCACACATTTATTTGTGTGACTCACAAAATATATTTTTTACACAATTCATTCGGATGCGTTATTCTATACATTTACAGTTTTTGTATGCATGTACTTCTCATTCTCTTTACTGCGATATCTGGGAAGCCACGACATCGACCGCTTTTCGATGGCTTCCTTCCGGTCCCTCTTGCTGTCTGGGATGGCGGTTCACCCCGCCCACGAGTACAACAATCATTCACAAGTCGATCACTGTACGACTTTCATGTACGATCCGCCATGCTCTTGAACATAAACTTCTTCCCCCAGTGCTCTCTTCAGACTCTTGCCAAACGACGACACGGGCTAGGTGTGCTCCACAATGTGTATCGGCTCGCAATCTTGCTCTGCTTGATCTGCTCTGCAATAGCTCTAGTTTCGGGTGCGGGAAAAGGTTGGGAAATTATGAACGAACTGAAACGACGCTGACAATCGCAGGGAATACGCAGGCGCAGCCAACAGTTCATACACAACTGACCATTGCAGTCCTGGGTATCCCCTGCGATCGAAGGTCTCTGTCAGGTTGGTGGGTGTGAGTGGGTAAGTGTGTGAGTGAGGGTAATGTAATGCATTACTGTTGTGTGTATGTCATTGTCGGTTCTGTTCTGTTCTGTTCGGTGTGTACGCTTTAAACTAAATGATAAAATATAGTTTAAATGTTAGTCGTGTTAACTAATTGTTAAAATCTGGATCTTACGAATACGGCGCTCGAATCGTGTTCGCTGTAGCCCAAGCGCTTGGTATGCTTGAACACCTCGTTGGTGATGCTGGTGACAGGCATGGACTGGTCCAAGTTCTCTGCCATATTGAGCACCAAGCGCAAGTCGCGCTGCATGTGGCTCAGCGGCTGTTGTGGATTGAAGTCGCCCTTGGCCATTTCTGAAAGATTAGACAAATTATGTCTTCAAAAGAGCGGGTAAGATTAAGCCGAAGGTACGTACCTTTGCCCTTGGCCAGCAGCATCGGCGATCGCATTGAAGTCAAATCAAAAATGTCTATGATGTCCTTCAGCGAAATGGAGAAACGATCAGCTGCGAACGGAATACAGCCAATCGTTGTTACTTTACAGCCCTTGATGTATGATCTAAAAAAACTTACCCAGTGCTAACGCCTCGGCCAGTCCAACCATACTCACTCCCAGAATGGTTTGCAAAATCAGGTTCACCTTGCAAGCATTTCCGACATCTGCTAGATGTAAACAAGGGACATTTTTAAGGGATTTCTCTCGGAGTAATCAAGCAATGCCTTGCTTTATGCTTTACTTACTTCCCAAGAAGAACGTGTTCTTCGCGATGGTCTTAAAGCACGAGTGGCAATCCTCGAAGACTGTGCGATCGCCGCCGGCGAGGATGATGAGCATACCATCGGCGGCATCTTGACGCGAACCGTGGATTTGCGCCTCCAGATAGCGACCGTTGCACTGCTTGATGCCCTCACCAATGTCCAAGGAGGTTTCCGGATCTATGGTCGACATTTCCACGTAGGCCTTATTGTTCAGGTCCTTCAACTGCAGGACGCCACAGTTGCCAAAAACGAGCTGATCATGGAAAAGAATAAAGCGCATGAGTTAGAAGAGTTTCAAAAAAGCTGTCTTAGTAAGAGCTGAATAAAGAATCGTATTCTTTGGTATTCTAATTTAATTAAATGTATTCTAAACCGTCTTGTGTGCTCTACACTAACTTGGCGGCCACAGAAAGAGAACAAATAACAAGAGAAACGAATTTGAAGGTATTTCCTTTCCAATATTTAAGTGAAACTGTCTTTCTCTTTTGTTTTTTCCTTTCGTTATTGCATGCTTACATCTTTGGCGCCCTTGGGATCCGAAACGCAGCAGAATATAACGTCTGCAGCCTCCACCACATCCATGGGAGTGTCCTTAACTTCGGCACCGGCCTCCACGAAGGGCTGACACTGAAAAAATCAATCAATGCCTTGCAATATTGCCTTTCAATCTCCACATTAAACACTTACCTTGTCAATGGTGCGGTTCCAGACCACCACCTTGTGCCCCGTGTATATCAAGTCCTTAACTATGGTCGAGCCCATCATGCCCAGGCCCAGGAAGCCGAAAGTTTGATCCGATGGAACGATTTCGCGATCGGCCAGCGTATTCGACCGCGAGTTCATGTCGATGGCCTGCGTCTCCGGCCGAGTGACCACTGGACGGTCCAGCAGTGCGATTGCATTCGGTGCCCGTTTGGCCGCCAGCGAGGCCATCAGTGCGTCAGTCTCGATGCGACGCCTGGGCGAGGAGCTGGTGCCGGCTTGATCCGCCGCCGCTGCCTCCCCGGAAGCAGCCCGTCTGCCACGCTTGGTGCTCGATGCGCCGGTGGGTGTCTGTTGCGCGGAGATCCGACGTTTCTGTGCTGATTTTGTGGAAGATGCCTTGGCCGCCTTGACCGCGACGGCAGACACGGACTTGGCCTTCGGCGTCCGCTTGCCACCCGATTTTGTTGTGGTCGCCGGCGTCGTCGTCTCGGCGACAGCGGCGGCGGTGGCACCATCTTCGATTGGTTCTGCAGAGTCTGCATTATTTTCCCTCTCCAAGCCCTCGGCCTCAGGACTGCCGACCACATGGGCCACCACACCGTTGTTGGCATCGGCGACAGACTCGTCGGCTGCATTCTCCTCGTTATCCAGACCGTCGCGGATCTTGTCAAAGTCTGCTTCGGTGGCGTGATTTGGCCCGCCGCAGCTGGCATTCACCTGCTCGTCCACCTCGGCGGGGTCGTCAATGTACTTCTCAATATCCGTCATGGCGTGCCTGAATGCAGCGGGCTTGCTCACCTTGGCCAGTTCATCCTTCCAGGGACCCTCGAAGGGCTTGATGTTGTTCTCCTCAATCCAAGCACTGCAAAAAGAGCCAATAAATGAATTTTCTATCTTTGATTTTGCCAACTTTATTACTTACAAATTCCGCGAGCCGAAAAAGAAGACACACTTGCAATTCGCGCGGCGCTGTTGGCTGAGCATGTCCAATGGTGGGTCCACAATCTAGGGGGAAGTACTTGTGGTTAATACAAAGTAACATTTAAGGGAAAATTGAATAGATTCCCTTTTCGTTAGCCAAGGAGGTAGTTCTGATTGATCTATTAACTCAGCAACTTAATTAATATGCATTTTTTGGCCAATAAGAACTTGCATTTTTCCACAAAAATAATTTTATAGTTTTTAATGCCACGATTTGCATAAATTTTGCTTTGCACAATTTAGTTATTTATTTGCACATCATTTTTACGTTTTCAATACAAAAGCACTGCCTAGAAGATAAAATTAATACCGATTTTCATGGTAAATAATATTTGTTCACAATTGTTTTAAAGTTTTTGGATCATTTTTTTAGAGAAACATTAATTTAACTTATGAAAACACTGAAAGGCTACCGGATTTGATCAAAAAAGGCTTGCGGGATGCCTCCTTTCCTTTTAGATTTCCTTGGCAACGAATAGCAGAATATATATCTGAACACTTGGCCCGCCGTCGAGCGTCACTGCCCCCTCCTCCTCCTCCCCCTCTGCCGCGCACATGTTGGCATCTGTGGCTGTACACGAATGAAAGCTAACGCCCGCTGGCCGCGGGCTGGCCTGATAGCAGCTCCAAAAGAGACGGATTCCGGGCCCCGCAAGTATGAAGCGTGTGCAAGTGCGTAGCTAGCAACACCAACAACAGCGACAGCGCGGTAGCAGAGACGCCGGCAGCGAGCGGGCAGCAGCGGTGCTGCAGTCGAAAAGTACAGTCGAAAACAAACACAACATGGCAGCGACAGAGACTGCGGCAGAGGAGGCGCCAGCGGCGTCGACGCTGCATAAACATTCCGATCACTTACCATTCCCGGCCACGGGGTGAAGCCCTTCATCTTGGCCCTGCAAGCAAAAGGAAACACTATTAGAAAACGTCGTATTGGGCCAAATTACTCCACGCAACAAAAAAAAAAGAGCGCGCGCGCGAAAAAAGCGCCAACGCAAAGACGTCGACGTCGCCGAAGAGCAGAGCAGAGATGGGTCGGGTCACCGGAGTTACATGTGAAACTCTGGAGACCGGAGCAATTGCCGGCCCATCCGGAATGCTTTGCGTGGCGGTCAAACGGGTGCTAATTGCTTTTTTACGCACACTTCACTTCTTTTTTTCGTTGGAGCGCCAACCGTTCACGATTGAGGTTATGTGAGTGCTTTGGCCCTTAATCCAAACGCAGAAAAATCGGGAAAATCACTGCGGAGCCATGGAACCCGACTGGTCGCATAGTACCGGGCAGTCCCAACAAGACGGCACACGGCTTACCATATCAGATCCTTGAGTTTGTAAATAAATTTCTCTGTCGTGTCGCCGCCCGACAGCGACAGTTTTTTGTTCTTCGACATTATGTTGTCCAGGCGTATATTAAACTTGGTTATCTTGCTGACTTGGGCGGACGGAGCACACGAGCTACTTGGTTACTGGGATGCAGCGCGAATTTCGGCGTGGGCTTTTGGTAATCTTCAATCAATTTCGTCCAGTTCGCCCGTATTTTCCTTTTTTCGCTTCGTTGTGATGCGCTGCTTACACCGATAAACGATTGCAGACAGGCGCCATTTTGACTAACTATCGGTTAAACCTTAAAAATATCGATAACGGTATCGTTACTATACATCGCTTGTTATTTTAGTAGATTGAAGTGTTCACTCCGCTGATTCTGAAATCGGAAAAAGAAATGTGCGATTTATTTACTTTTTAGAGCAATTGATCAAAAGCACAATCTCCTGAGGATAAAAACAATCCTATTTGGCGCCATTTGCACTATCGGAAAAAAGACGTCGTTGCCCCTCTCTAGGGCTGCCAACTCAACTTGAAGTATCCGTTTACGAGGTCAGACAACGCCAGTTAATAATTGAAATTTTCCTTGATTGTTTGCTTTCACGAGACATTTTGGTATGTTTTCCAACAGCTCGAGGAATTCCATTGATTTCCAACACAAATGTATGCTGGTGGTACAAAAGGGCAATTTTCTTTAGACAGGCTGGCAGCACTAAGATTTTTGTGGATTTTTGGGCGCATGAGACAACGGGCACTCTGGCACTTCTCCGGTTTGCAAATGTTGGCGCTAATTGTTTATTTTAGTTTTAGTTTTTAGATAGGCGTTTTTATTTTCTGACTGAAGAAAAATAACATTACTTTATACTGTACAATTTTATAAATTGTTCAATATATACAATAACTTTTATTTACAGACATATTAAATACATATATTTTCTACATATAATATATAAACTTATTCTCAACTATTAAAAATAAGCCCAGAGCTAGAAGGAAAGTAAGGCTATGTATGGACCCGATTTGAAAAATGAGAAACGACTTTCCACTTAACCGCAAGTCAAGTAAAATAAAGTAACGCTCTTAGCCGAAAAATAAATTGCCACAATGTTACCCCATCTCCTCGTGTGCCCAGATATTCAACACTGGGCCATATAATCCTCATAAATATGAAACAATCAAATAAAAAGTGGGTAAAAAAGAATTGTTTGGCTGGCTGAGGGGGACGGACAGGCGACAATCCTGCTTTGGGCAAACTTTTATGAGCGATCCGGTGCCATACAAACAAAAGGGGAAGGGAAAATTTGCGGTCGTTAAAGGGGTGAAAAGTTGCGTCCTTTTTTCCCGGAAAGAAGCCGTACTTTTGGGTTAAATAAACGGTTGAAATTTTGTTTTGCAATTAGCGCGGTGCGGAAAAGGGATAAAGAATTTATCGGCTCAGGATTGCCATCAATTACAACAGAAAATATGTACAGCTAATTTGGGTCGTTTGCACGTGTGCAAATTTTTGGACGATGTAATCAGGAAGACCAAAACCCAATAAGTAAGAATAATATTCTGAAGTACATTTAGAGCTATATTTTATTTAAAAAAAATGATCAGCCATTTTATCGTTATTTAATTTAAATTTTTTATATATTATAATTATATATGGCCAGAAGACATCTGTAAGATGTTTCAATCTAATTAGTTATTAGATTAGTACAAGCTTTTTTAAAAGGATGGAATTCTATTACTCAAAGATGTGCTGAATATTTTGTGATCGGATATTTTTGAGGTGGAAAAAGGCTCGATTTTTTTAATTATCGATTACATCAGTGAAGCTTTAGGCAATTGGCATTTCGCTTAACATTCTTGAAGGCAGCGTTCATTTTTTTTTCTTGGAGAGATTGTGTTTAAAAGTGCAGTAGGAAATCAAAGTGCCGGTTGAAACTGTTTCTGCATAACCGCAAAAGAACAGCAGAATCAGTGAATGATTTCATTTATGTATATTGTTAGAAGTGCGAAGGAAAGAGTCCCAAAAACAGCATTTTCTTGTATGCATAAAATCCGCTGACACTTCAAAGAGAGAAAAAAACGGAGCTTTGTTGAGAAGAAGTATATATGTAAGTATATGTGTGTATGCGTGTCAGATTCTATTGGTGGATGTCATTCGGTTCTAGTCGTTTCCATCTGCAGGTCAAATCGCATGACTTAGCAGAAAAAGTGCTCATAGAAAATTTTCTAAATGTCAATTTTTTTTCAGACTTTTTCTAGATTTATTGAAGACTGAATATACCCATTTGAACGTAACATATTGGTGGAAGTGTTGCCTGGACAAGAAGTAAGTAACTAAGGTAAAAACTATTGTAGAATTTTACGAGTAAAGTAATACAGTGAAGAACTAAAGTGTTGGCACAGTTGAAAAGTTGAACTTCAAATGTAATTA
>JAEIHY010011621.1:0-10207 GCA_018904565.1 Drosophila tsacasi
TCTGGAGCCCAATCCCAAAAGCTGTTTGACTTATGTGAAATGAGGAAGCCTCGGCTTTAAGGGGGCGTCGCTGCTCGCCGGCTTTACCTTTGCAATTTTTGGTAGATTTTTCCTGTCTTTCGGGTTTCTGATTGCCCTTTTTTTGGGAAAGCATTTGCATTTGATTGAAATTTAATTCCGGTTTTTATACCACAAAATTCGGGTCACAGATATTTACCTTGGGATTAACAAAATCTCGTTACTTTGGAGAATAACAACATCGGTCCTCATGATGTGAAGCTGTTCTTTACGTATTCTTAAAAAATTAAGTTTTTGGAGCCATATTCCTAAGGGCTTTGAGCAGGAATGTAATGAAACAATTTAAAGAAAATAGGAAGGGATTTATTAATAAGTATTTTACATGATTAATTTTAAAGAATCTAAGCTGTCTTTTCACCATGACGGAAGATTATCCCTATTTCGTTATATGGAAAATAAAAGAAAATAAATTAAAAAGAACCAAATAAAATAACAAATAGTTCCTTGAAGGCTACGTCTCCTCGCCCAGCCTTTGCCACAGAAAATGTAATTTAACGATTTTCACGCCTTCTAATCAGCCGAACAACATTTTATTCCAGATCCATAATTAATATATATGTATATCTCGATATATTTAGTGAACCTTCTGAAGGTAAAAAAGGGTCGTCTCTTCAATTTGGTTAGAGAGACAAAGGGATTAAAGGGCGCCAAACACGTTAATTCCACGCTTGGAAACCCCAAACCCCACAAGGTTGTGTGTGTATACCTTCCGTAGTTCCTATGGATGTGTAATACCGACCGCTTACCGTTCCCATGAAGAAAAATATTTAATTTGATTGCGGTTTTTATGTCTTCATTAGCAAAATGCTGGCCAGGCAATAAATTAGAGATTTCGGCGGCCAGAAACCAGAGACCAGAGAGACTGGAGGCCGGAGAGGAGTCTGTTTTTGGTTAAATTTCGGACGCAGATCTCCCATATTTGTGCTGCTTTGGGCTTCGGCTTGTAATGCGGTCCATGCATGAAGATTAACACTTGATTAATGAACTCGATTATTCATAATTTGTTGTTGCCATCGGCGGACATCGGCTGCTAACAAATAATTGAAACATTTTGCGACTGCGCCAAGCACATTCAATGCTAATGCAGCCTCGCTTTCAAGATCATTAAGCGCTACATAGACATTAACATGCGCTTCCTTTGGCTGCCATTATTGATGATGGAAGCGGGCTAAGAAATAAATCCCGGCGAGCTGGAGAACTGGAGAGCTGGAGAGCGATGTCCCTCCTCAAGGGGCACGCACCTGTGTGCGTGTTAGCTGCACATATGAGGTACGCAACTCGTCAATCAGTTGACCATGCTGCAACCGGTTTCTGCTCCACTTCCAGTTAACTCTTCTGCCGATTGATTCCACAAATGCCCTCTCATCGGAGGGTTAGATCAGCTCGCGGGATCAGTTTGTACTGTTCTGTGGAAAGATGCGAGATATCTAATCTACAAGAGGGAGAAATGGGTGCTGGGCCCACTCATTATCATATATTAAAAGTAGTACAATCTTTAGAAAACTCATACCTTAAATATTGCTTAAAGTAAAGGTAAAGTGTTACAACCAGAACATTTAAATTCCTGCGACTTCCTGAAAGCACATTCAATCTTCGTTGGCTCCCAATTAGCTGTCATGTCGTGTGCACTTTTTCTTTCATGTCCGATTTATATATATATTTTTATTTTGTGTGATTTCCTAAGCATGTGTTGATTTTTCCCGGAGCGCAGCAGCAGGCCCTGCGCTTTTCCAACTGTCAACGGCGCACAGCCGTCACGTCGAATGATTTGCAGATTCTGTTTGACAGTTGGTCCGGTTTTTCATTAATGAACATGAGCGCTGGGAATGGATTGGTTATGGAAGTCCATGTGGCTGTGGATGGCCAGGAGGGGCCAGTGCCCCGGAGAGGAACACACGCACTGCATCGGCGTAGATGCGTTTGTTTTGATTTATGGCCGGAGAATGGGGCTTACCGAGGGGGTTCCCGGAGGTCGGCGGAGCTGGAGGGTTGCTACGAATATTTTGTCAGCCTCTTTGGAGTTCGGCTCTGTTTCGTTTCGGTTCGATTCGGTTTCGAAGCGGTATCCCAGATCCCAGCGATCGAAGCTCCCCCAGCAACCCTAATGAAGATAATTTATTATGCGATGCCGTTTAATTAAAATCAGATAACCCAGCCGAACGGACCAGAACCAGCGATCGCTGTCCCTTCGCATCGGCTCAAACTCAGCTCACGGACTGGACTTGACTCCCTCAAACGGAGGAGTCAGAGTCTCGACATTCCCAGACTTGGAAGTGGAAATGGAAGCCTCTGCCGAAAACTAAATGGGCTGCTGTTTAGGAGATTTCGTTGGGTGTTCGGTATTCATAAACAGTAGAACTTCCCTGGGTCTAATTTTTGAATATAATTCAACTTAAAAATATACAAATCACAAACGAAATTATTGCCTTACTTTTTGCAATGAAATAGCTGGTTTAGCTGCCACATCTTCCACAAAAGATGCTAATGGAGTAATTCTTTCTTCTTCTGTCTTTAACCACATCCCTGAAATATCTTTGAGGCACGCTTTTAATCAATATTGTTCAAACCTATAGGGTCCTACCTGTAGTTAATTTCCCAGACGGTACGATTTCGCGTTAAGTTCAACAACTTTCGAGCTGGCAACAAAGTTGTTGCGGTCAACGTTGTTGTCGTCGAGACGTCGAGCAGTCGAAATCTTTGGAAATCGGATTCTTTGGACGTCGCGTCGCCGGTGGCAGCTGCCGGGATCTCCGTTTCCAGCTCCCGTTCCCCCTCATGATTGGTATTGGTTCTTTATCAGGATCTCGTTTAGGCCATCTCGGTGCTTTGTTGATTTTGACTTTGACTTTTAATGTGCCATTACTTGTGTGCCGGCGGCGGCCTTCCTCCGGCTGTCTTATCACCCAGATCAGGCCGAGTTTCACTTTTTCCCCCTCTCAGGCTTCTCAGCAGAATCCTCCCTGGGTCTGCTCTTAGTCATCCAGGTGGCTGTGGTTGTCGGAGTGCTTGTTTTATTGTTTGATATGCAAATGATTTTTAATTGTGTGGTCGATCCTTTCTCGGGAGCTGGTTAACCCCTTGATTAAGTTAAACTACTAAAGAGTTCGATTTAAAATCATACAATAAATATCCTTTTAAATCATTCTAAAGGTAAAAGGAAATTAGATTAAATCGTTAGTGGTATCTCACCTTATGTGTATTTATATATATATTTTTAAATCAACCCAAGAGGTAAATATGCTATTTTAAAACAAGGCGTTAAACTGTACAACAAGTTAGTACAACCGAGCTAAATACTTAAGTGCTATAACAGCGATCTTGGCTCCTTCTACCGAAGAGACCTCACAGGAGGCTGTAAATGAGTAACCTCCCTCAACAGACAGACATGTTAAAGTATTAATTAAAGCAAACCTCAGCTAGGGGCAACACTAAATTCACATCGCCCCATTTTGGCACTTTCATTAGGCACTTTTTGCGATGCTCTGTGGTTAGTGGTTTTTTGACTTTCTTGAGCCTCTCCACATCCGCTCAAATGGGGCGGAGCACACAACTAACTGGGCTCTAACAAGTGCCTAAGAGAGTGACGGTCCGAAGAGAAGAGAAAACCCATGTAAGAGCAGGTAAGTAAGAGAAATTAATACAAAGAGATTTGGCACGTAATTAGAGCCGCAAAGCCGCCAAATCAATCAGCAGAGCAGGTGCAGCAGTTTGGCAGCCACTGGAGGCAGGTTTCCTTCCACGGAGGTGCCTGGTGTTGTTGCTTCGCTTTGCACTTGTTCCTCGCTATGTTGGTCTGTCATAAATCAAGGCAAAGAGTGTGAAATTTTTTCGCCATTTGGCCCCAACTTGGCTCTAGGCTTCATTAATATTTGCCAGCCATGTCGTCGTCGGTAGGTTGGCCAGACATTTTTAAGCCATTTATGACTTAATTTCAATTATACGCATTTGGCCAAAAATATTTGTTAACACTTTGCACGGCAATTAAAATGGCAACACGTGCATGCTGCCAACGACAGCGTTTACAAGCCGATCGATCGCTTTGGATGATGGGAAATGGCTCAAAGTTAAAGGTCGTCGTCCGCCCAGGGTTATTTATAGATTTCGTAAATATCGTTTTACTTGCTACAGAAATTCAAGGCTACAATGAAAATGATTATTATTATATGTTCTTGTGGAGTTTAAGGATAAAAGCTAAACACAAAGAAATAAGGACTAAGATACGTAGCGCACAAATTACATATCTATTACTAAGAAATCCCACACTGTTGATGTTACGCATCTATTTTTTTTTAAAGCCATAATCTACCCACGACACCTCTCTTAAATCGATAGACTTTGAACACTAACTTACTAACCCAACAAAACCTCATTAATTATAAACTTTAAACCAAATCAATCCAGTTAATAGCCATAAGTATACACATTTGCTATGTCCAGGAACTGGGGGGCGGCCACTTGACACACATTTATTGGCGTTCTTGTGCCCACTCTGTCGGATGTCACCGCACCGTGCGGAGTATATCTCGCGAATCGCGAATCGGAGAGCAAGGTGCAGGAACAACGCCCCAAAGAAGCAGCCCTCGACCTGGCGCATTCGGTTTTAGAAAGTCCAACAACCGGGCATTAAAACGGTAAAGCCAGGCGAAACCTTCTCCTTTTCGGCCACCACAGGAAAATCCGAAGCCCATGAATAACTCGATGGCAGAGGCAGCCGCATAAATTTCATTGCAGACATTTGGCCTTTTATTAATTGTTTGACGGCGCCCGTGCCCATGAAGCGGGACATGCCCTCCCCTCCTCCTCCTCCTGGCTACCCCACCTGACGGCCGCCACCTGAAAAGAACCCCAGGTGAACAGCAGCAGCATTTTCCTCTCTCTCTGTCCGACCGCGCTCCGGGTTTCTGGGCGTGATGAGAAATTTAATATTGGCAAACGGATAAAACCGCCAGATAATTATACATTTTGAGTGGACTTGGGCTGCAGCTCGATTTTGGCTTTAGCTTCAGCTCGAGCTCAGCTTCGGCTTCAGCTTCAGTTCGGGCTTTGCGGTTCATGCGCCTCATGATAGTATAAGATTTCATTTCATTAAAGTGCATCACGACGGACGACCGTCGACAGACGGCAGGCGGAATCAATGAGCGGCGGCGGCTGCGGCTACTTCTGCTGGATAGCTGCTGCTGCCCCCCACCAGCGCCACTGCATCTCCTCTTTTCGGGCCCCTGGCCTCCCAATAGGCAGCCCAAAAGCAATTCCCTGCTAGGCAGCTACCAGCAAGGAGACACTGCCACCGTATTCCCCAAAAAAGATCTGAAATAACAAATCTTCATATTTACAATTTAAATAAATTTAAACTTTTGTAAATTTTTTTGAATTTTCATGATGTAAAATTTTTCAAAATTGAGTACAATTCTTTTTTTAATATTTATTAATTACTAATTAGGATTTAAGTGGCGAATCGAAATATTTATGACTCTTGAAAATCAATTGAGGTTTGGCCTCAAAAAAATTGAGTTAAGTTAAGTTTAAGTTAATTTCTTAAACTTTACAATAATACAATTAATTTTTTGTTTATATTTTATTATCTGCTTAATTCATTTGTCTTTATTTATTCGACTCCATTTTTTTTCAGTGCTGCCTTACCTTGCTTACTTTTCTTCTTATTGGCAGATTACGACGCGGCGCGGGGTGGCCGCCGCCGTAGACCTGGGCAACTTATAATCAAATCCGATAAAAATTTCATTATTGCTCCACAGCAGCAGCAGCTACAGCAACAACAACAGGAAAAAACCATAACTGTTTTACAGGTAATTTTTAGTTGTTGTTGTTATGATTGTTGGTGGACTGCACTTAATTTTCGCATGGAAACCGAGCTGCACAGCTCAGCTCATGATCGCGATTTCCTGATCTTCCGTCTTCCCATCCCAGAATATCATCCATCCACCTCCCAATCCCATCCCCATCTCCTCTTCTAACCCTCCGCGCGCAACTTTTCGCTCCCGTTCGTGTGCGGACGCCATTTTGAGATTGGGTTCTCAGCGCTGTGGACGCAGTCCGGAGCACTGGAGGTCAGTTGGGTTGGCGCAGGAATAGAAAGAGGCTTTGTTTCGAAATGGCAATCGCTCGCCTATCGCTGCCGCTGCCGCTGCCGCTGCTGCTCCGGCAGCACATAAATTGGGACGTGATTATGAAATAATTGCAGTTCTGTACTTTGGACTTTTGCGCAACTATCCAAAGCCAAAAGGTAAAGATACTGAGAAACACTGAAAATCATTTTGTATACGGTATGACCATTTCCAAAAGCATATCGTCAACTACCGCTTATAAGTTCCGTTCATAATAAAGAAATAAAGCGTTTTCTAGAATATCTTTGTATTTACCTCTCTGATCACATGACAAACAAATAAACAGATTTAGATCCGATTATATTTTATACAGAATATGAGAACTACATATTTATATTTTCAAATAAAATTCGGACATTTGTTCTATGCGCAAAAGAAAAAGAAAAGCAATCAGTTGGCTTCACTGGCTTCGATTTGCACCTTTGGGAGCTCAGAGCCAGCACTTCAAACGGGAGCAGGTGACAGGCGACAGATGAGCTATCAGTGGAATGAGGAGGAAGCTGGAACTGCAACGGCAGTCGCGAAACTGTCGCCAGACAAATCAAAAGAAATCGTACTGGGATACGCAGCCACTGATGGTAAATTAACAGCAAAGGAAAACCGCTTTCATTCATTAGTTTTGTTATGTGATTTCATGCAGCCAAGGGAGATACTGTACCCCCAACTGTTTATGTTGTTTTTATACGAGGTTTTGCAATCAAATTCAATTAATTCCCAAGCTAAAAAGAAAATAAGAAGAATCATAAAGGAAAAGCATTAAGCCGGTATTACCTTTAGAGGATTTTAAAAGTGAGGCGATTACCCTTTAAGTACTTATTATACAGAGATATAAAATATATCGAACAATAACACACTGGCTAATTATAGTCGAATATCTTCATACGAATTAGTAATTAATTATTGAACCTTTAATAAAAGCTTTTTTAAGTCTACCCCAGCAAAATCTTAAAGTATTTATTTTCTTTTAGATAATCGCTTGCCTCTTGGCAGTTACCCTCCTCATGGGCTCTCGTGACAAATCCTTCTTGTCGACAGTACACCTGATGCTGGAACTCCCCCAACTGATTTGCATCCTCAAACCCCTCGCGGGAGAACTACCTGCGACTACCGGCCGTCTGCCAACATATATGCAAATTAAATATAATTTCAACACTCGCATTTTTGTTGACCGGCTGCTCCTGCCTCCGCATCGGGTCCATAATTTACATGAGGTTAACACGCAAGCGAACAGCGGACAAACACAGGGAACTGGCCTTGATTATCAGCGGCGAATCGAATGCACGCACATGCAAAGGGGATTCTCGGGGCAGGAGCTCTCGAGACAGGGGATCTGGGACAGGGACCAGGGGCCGTCCGCCGAAAAGGAAGTCAAGTTTGAAAAGGCTGAAAGAAATTCTTTTACAATGTTGAAATATTGCCAAATCATGGTTTTGAGGTAAATAAATTTCCACGCCACCACCACCACCACTCGCCATGACCTGAACTTGGGATGGATGGGAGCTGATGCTGGAGGAAAAATAGATGCAGGTACACGGTAAATAAAGCCTTGGTTAAATTGCCTACAAAATTGCCTAAAGAGCTAATGAATCATCGTCTTCGTGGACCACGAATTTATGTTTAAATTATATAGAGTAAGGTTTCATGTACAGATTAAACTTGGTATGATATAACTGTCCACTACATATTTTAAGAAAATAATGTGGTGGAATACAATGAAATCTATTTTGAATTAAAAATATTAAATTTCTTTCGCTGTAGCAAGGAGGACAGGAGCAAGCATTGGAAGCTAAAGTCCCTGGCCATGTATAAATAAGTAACCTGATCCCAGCAACACGCTGCCTGACAGCGGAGGCCCAAAAACGGCACACAGCTTAGGTTTGGATGGAATGGGTATGGACTTGGGGATGTGGTGCGATGGGATCACATCGGATGCGATCGGAACCCGTTTGGAGCTTCTGCAGCAGCCGTAGCAGCCGCGGCAACCGCAGCGACTTGCGGCATTTTGATTTATAGACGATTTATGCACTTGGCTGCCGAGGTGGGAGTCGTCGTCGACTTGACCAAATTCATAAGCGGGCAGCTGACCGGGTTTTATTACACATATAACACATATCATGTGAGCCTCTTGGGGCGCGGAATTTCATTTAGTTTCGGGATTAGACTCATATGCGCTGGGCGCACTCACAATGTTTGCGGGTTTTTGGAAAGCATTTGAATACGTGTGTTTAGCTAGTTTGAGTTAGTAAGGCAACACTGCGGATGCTACTCCTCCTCTTATCATCTTATCACGGCCGCCACTTATCTGGGTGAGTGTCAACAACAGCGACGAGGCGTCGTCTAGGCACGGGCACTTGGAGCCCGGTTGGCGAAGAACCACATCAGGCCCATCAGGCAGCTGGGCGGGCTGTTGTTCACGGCTCCCTTTTGTATCATGCGCTGGGCCTCCGGCAGAGTTAGCTCCACCACCTCGATTATCTCGTCCTCCACACCGCCGCCTGTGGTGGCCTTGTTGGCATCGGTCACCTCGCAGTAGTACATGATCTGCTTGGCACCAGAGGAGCCCACGCCAGATCTGTAAGAGACTCGCAGAGATTAGTGCTCACAGAAATACATGCATTTATTGCAAAGATTAAAATAATTATAATTAACTGAAAATTAATTACAAGGGAACCACCATAACCTAATAATCGTAAGAAATGTACTTTATTTCAGTAACTGCATGGGTTCCCATATTAGGGGTGACCACAAAAAAGAAATGTAATATAATCATAAGGAAGTAAGGACACATAAATATACCTACATATATATATAGGTAGGTTCCCTTCAAAAAGTACAATGCTGTAAAGATGGAAACTATGTTATGTGGAAATTTTCCTCATTAACTTGAACTTCACTCTCCAAGATAATGCCAGGTATCTGTACTAGTAATACCTTGACTATCTACTCCAAATAAAACTAAAAAGAACAGTGGCACCTAATTAACCAACCATTATGGAGTTATCAGGAGTTACAGAATCCAAAAATATATATTTTTGTCAGGACCTTTTAAAATTAAAATCTCTAAAACAAAACGAAAAATCAATTCAATATAAAATACAATACAAATTAACTAGATGAGTAACGCACACATTATTTTGTCAGATTACAGACGTATGTACCTATTACAGAAGTCCGACGGACAATATCTATATTTACATGTTGCATTAAGTGAAAATATAACAATAGCACTTAAGCATGTTTACGACAAAATGCATATAAGAGGTAAGCCAGGTTGTAACTGCTTTCGTAGAGTCGTACTCACCGGTAGACCATGACCTCCTCGATGCGCTCCACGGGAACATCGTAGCCGCATTCCTCCAAAACCTCCTCGCGTGCAATCTCCGCCCAGCTCTTCTCCTTGTCCACAATCCCGGCGCACAGCTCCAGGGTGACCCCAATGGAGGGCGGGTACTTGGTAAGGTCCACCTCGTTGAAGGTGCCCTCGGCGCTGGTTAAGACGCCGTGGTAGACGGCGGGTCGGAACTGTCGCACTAGCACCAGCTTCTGGCGCGTCGTGTTGTAAAGGATGATGGCCACGCTGTCGTGGACCTTCAGCAGGTCCCAGTTCTTTTCCTTGCCATTCTGGACGTAGTACAGCCGGAAGGGCTTCACGTACGGCGAGTCCGCGGGCAGGGGCCCTAGCCAGATCTTGGACACGTTCTCCATGGAGCTCCGAATATTTATTGTTCGACGGGCAGTGATATTATCTTGGGGCAACAGCTGACTCCGAAAGCTCCAGCCGGCGATAGGGGAGCTCAAACAAATGGTTTACTCTTTGGGGAAGCTTTTCTGGCATTTAGGGCCAGGCCCTACATGGTAACACTCGTTTTTAGGTTTAAACAAATTTATTAGTTCATTAGAACATGTCTTCGTAAGTACGAATCTGTTTTTATTTTATTGTATTTAAATTGTTTTTTTATACCCTTGCAGGGTATTATAATTTTAGTCAGAAGTTTGCAACGCAGTGA
>JAEIHY010011623.1:0-11677 GCA_018904565.1 Drosophila tsacasi
CAGTAAAGCCGTTTCTCTATTTCTATTTTTTTAAACTCATCAGGCAACACCAACACGGTGAGTAAAAACGAAAGCGAATATCGATAGTAGTAGTAGTTGCGGCGGCGAGAGAGAGCAAAACAGTTACAAAAGTGCAAAGTCTGTGCATGTGTGTTGGTGCGCACAGTGCGGTTCTGTGCGGCCTTCTTGTGTTCCCGAATTTCCGTCTTTACTAACCAATATCTTCTGTTGTCCTTTTCTCCGCTCTCCGCATTTCCAGGAGCTAGGATTTAGCGCGATGTATGCAGGAACATATGCACCCAACGCCGGTGCCGTGCAGCAACACACGGGCGGTGGCTACTACGGTAACGGGGCCGCAGGAGGCGCAGGCGGCGGCAACGGACCGCGCCACCACGACCGTTCTTATTATGCGCGCAATAACTTTGCCGGTGCTGGAGGAGCAGCGGCCATAAATGGAGCACCCGGTGCCGCTGGTAGCATGCACTTTGGCCAGCCGTACGGGGTGATGGCCTACGGCATCCAGAATGGCCTGGGCATGGGCGCCGCGGGAGGAGCCGGCGGCAATCCCTATCGTCAGCAGAATGGTGTGGCCTTTGCCGGCAATGGACTCGGAGGCGGTGCAGCCGGCGCAGGTGGCAACGGCGGCTATGGCGGTCCTCGTGGCAAGAATCCCAGCTTTGGACAGCGATACCAGAAGCCTCTTGGCATAGGTGGCTACCAGAGCAATAACTACAATGCGGCCGCTCTGGGCATGCTGTCCAAGGAGGAGCGCGCCGAGATTCAGCGCGAGAAGGCCAAGAACCCGGGCCGCAACCTGGTGAAACCGACTTGGGAGAACCTGGAGCCGTTCCACAAGGACTTCTACGTAATACACCCCAATACATTGGCCAAGAGCGAGCAGCAGGTGGCCGATATCCGTCGCGAACTGCAGATCACTGTGACAGGGCAGGAGCTGCCGCATCCCGTGGTCAGCTTCGAGGAGAGCTCGCTGCCATCTCATGTCATCGAAGAGATGACGCGCCAGGGCTTCACCAAGCCCACGGCCATCCAGTCGCAGGGCTGGCCCATCGCCCTCTCCGGTCGCGATCTGGTGGGCATCGCCCAGACGGGCTCCGGCAAGACGCTGGCCTACATGCTGCCGGCCATTGTGCACATCTCCAAGCAGCCGCCGATTATGCGCGGCGAGGGACCCATCGCCCTGGTGCTGGCGCCCACACGCGAGCTGGCCCAGCAGATCCAGTCGGTGGTGCGTGATTACGGTCATCTGTGCAAGCCCGAAATACGCCACACGTGCATCTTCGGCGGCTCGTCCAAGGTGCCCCAGGCGCGCGACCTGGAGCGCGGCGTTGAGGTGATCATCGCCACACCCGGCCGTCTGATAGACTTTCTCGAGAATCGGAACACTAACCTACAGAGATGCACCTACCTGGTGCTGGACGAGGCGGACCGCATGCTGGACATGGGCTTCGAGCCCCAGATCCGCAAGATCATCGAGCAGATTCGCCCGGACCGTCAGGTGGTCATGTGGTCTGCCACCTGGCCGAAGGAGGTACAGGCCCTAGCGGGCGACTTCCTAAACGATTACATCCAAATTAACATCGGGTCGATGAGTCTCTCAGCCAACCACAACATTCGCCAGATCGTGGAGATCTGCTCCGAGATGGAGAAGCCGCAGCGCTTGGTGCGTCTGCTCAAGGAGATCACTCCCACCATTAATAATGCCACCAGCAATGGACACAAGATCATCATTTTCGTGGAGACCAAGATCAGGGTGAGTGTTGCCAAGCTTTTTCTTTGACATCTTTGGGGATTCTTAGAGAGATATATCTGCTATAAGTTTAGTTTACGTTATTACTTGTATAGTCTCGCTGTTCGTGCCAAAACTATGTGTAATTATAGCCCCTCCATCATCAGATTGCTTCCCCTCTAAAGTTACACATTGCGAACTTCCAATTTCCTTATGTTAATGTATACAAGACTCGTAATCTTTCCTGGCTCTCGTGTCATGGAATTTGAGGCACCTACTCGTGGCACACAGTGGAATTTTCCCAGATAAACAACTGGTAAACTGATAAACTGAGAAACTAGCTTGGTATCCAATGCAGACGGCGGAAATTATTTGTTTGCATGAAACTGAAACCCATAGCAAGTAGCAGAGTCTCGGGGAAAACATTCCTAGCCCTCGTAATTAGATATTTAACTTTCTGAAAGCTAATCGTATCTCCATCTTCCCAAACAGGTCGAGGAGATCCTGCAGATCATCCGCGCCGAGGGATACACCGCCACCTCCATTCACGGCGACAAGACCCAGAACGAGCGAGACTCTGTGCTGAAGGACTTCCGCAACGGCAAGTCGAACATCCTGATTGCCACCGATGTGGCCTCACGCGGCCTGGACGTTGAGGATTTGCAGTACGTGATTAACTACGATTATCCCAACTCCTCCGAGAACTATGTGCATCGCATCGGACGCACGGGACGCTGCCAGCAGCTGGGCACCGCCTATACCCTCTTCACGCCCGACAATTCCAAGCAGGCGCGCGAACTGATCTCGGTGCTGGAGGAGGCGGGCCAGACGCCGTCGCAAGCGCTGCTGGACCTCGCACGCTCAATGCCCAGCGGCGGATATCGCGGCAACAAGCGGTGGAATAACAATGGCAGCGGAGATCGCAATCATGGCGGTCACAACGGCGTCTATCAGCAGCGCAGCAGCAACCCGCTCAACTACCAGGCGGGCGGCGGCGGCGGCGGGTACAATAACAATCGCGGGGGACCACCCAACGGCGGTGGCTACCCACAGTTTGCCGCTGGCGGCAATAACTATCAGCAGAATGGAGGTGCTGGCGGCATGGCCGGCGGCAATTGGAATCGCATGAACCAGATGGGAGGACAGGACGGTGGCAGCGGCGGCATTGGACAGCAGCAGCGCAACGGCAACACGTATCGCCCGAGGGCGCCCTTCAACAGCGGCGGACCCAGGGCCATAATGGGCCACCAGGGTGGTGGCAATGGCGGCGGAGCGGCAGGAGTTGGCGGCGGACCCCAGCCGCACATGGCGCACCAGCAGGGCGGTCAGTACATGCCGCAGGCATATCGCGGTCGTGGACAATTTGTGCCCCAAGGCGCCGGAGCTGGGGGCATGACGCCGCGCTTCCAGCAGCTGCCGAAACGTGACTACCAGCCGGGCGTGCAGCACTATCAGCCGCAGCAGCAGCAACAGTTGGCGCAGCAGTTGGCCCAGCAGCAGCAGCAGCAGCCCAAGTCGCCCAAGGACGATGGCAGCAACTACGCTCCGCCGCAGCCGACAGCGGTGACCACACCATTGGTTCACTACACGCCGGCCAATTCGCCGCCGATTGCGGCCGTGGCAGCAGCCGCTGCCCGAGCGGCGGCCGTCGCACCGGCACCGCCGGGCGCCGCCTACATGTACGAAGCGGCTGGCGTGCTGACCACAGCGGCGGCTCCGGGCACCAATCCGTATGCGAATCAGTTCAGCATGCCGCCCACATACTATGCAACGCAGCACCAGTTCGCCCAGGTCGCGGCGGGACCTGCACCCGGACCGGAACAGGCCGGACAACTGTAAGACGGTGACGGCAGCGGCGGCGATGGCGGACAAGATGACTACGACACGGACAAAAAAAAAAAAATATATATATATAAACAAACTCACAAAAAAACACATAAATACAGCCACTGCGAGAGTCTTGCATTCCGAGTGCATACGATAATTTGAGAAAAATGAAGAAAAGAAGATAGTTTTGCAAACATAAAAGAGCAAACAGTAACACCTTGTTTTCCTTTTATTTTTTGTACGTGCTTCCCTCCACTGTTCGCTATTTGCTACTAGAAGTGCAACTATTGTTAGTTTCCACCCCCCCACCCCCCTTTGTTGGCTTTGAAGCGCCTTACCTTGACCTTGACTTTGACTTTGACCCTACATTATCTTTTATTTACTGTTACTGCTGTTGGCAAAAAACGGCCACCAAACATCGACATCAAGCGGTGAGTATTCAGTGTTTATTCTTTTTTTGCATAATTGCTGATTATTATTATTATTGTTGCACAGCCATTACTGCTACGGATCGGATTGGATTAGAGCGGAGCGGAGAGCATGCGCGCCCGTGGAATGGAATGGACGGAAACCCGAACCCGCTTTGGCCTCAATGAGGTAAAACACCAAACAAGAAACAAGAACAACTCGAAAATGAAAAGTGAATCTAGTTTTAAGCTTTTCCAAACACTAAACACCAAACACACACCCACAACACACACACATTCTGACAGTTGCATGTTATTCGAATGATTACAAGGAATATATGTATGTAGGCTTAAAACACCATCATTTTTCTGGCCAGTAAAATCGGGCGAAACGAGAGATATATACAAATTTTGTTAACAAGCAGACACATATACCCAACACACTATTAGTTAAGTGACATTCAAGTGTATATTAGCCCATACACGAGACACACAACACACCAGCAATTTGAAAAATGTTGCAACAAAATGAAAATGAAAAAGAATTCGAGAAAAGGGGAAATTAATTCGAAGAAATAAGAACCCCTTTCGTTGATTTTGTTGGTATGAAATGAACGGTTTGCTTATAATAACAACACACACACACACACATCCAAATATATATGCATACAAGTATAATTTTGTAATTTTTTTTAATATATCCCAAAAAGGCGACAAATTTGCAACAAACAATTACAACAAAGGGAAAATTGAAGCTCTTTAACGGAATTCCAACACACACAATTTCCATTTCAATTTCAAGTGAAACGCAGCTAGCGGCTGATCATAATAATAATACATCTATAACTATATAGTATAAAAAATATATTTTGGCATTTTGCGCAACACAAAAGCGATAGGAGCACATTTTTTCGAGGAAGGGCAGCGCTGCTTTGGTAGGAAGTATGTAAAGAAACTAACTAACTGACAAACAATCGATGAAAGCCAGAACAAACACAACAAATACATCACAAAGACACACCTAGCACCACACACACACACACACACACTTGCACACGTTTAAGATTTATCATTTAATTTCCCATTTTGATGCAGATTCGAGCTTGATTTAATGGAGATTGAAGCGAAACCCCCTTTAATTTTGTTGAATGTAAAAGTAGGTAACCTTTTAACAACCCCTAGGCTAGAGCGGGGAAAAAACATCGATGATATCGATTAAAAATCGATTTTAGAATACACAAAAAACCTCGATTCCCTTTCCAGCTCTATCCCTAGGAACCTAGAACCTTGAAACTTAACGTAATGCTCCATACAACACAACATTCGCATGAATTATACAAAAAAGGAGGTTTTTTCAAAAGTTCTATGCAAATACTTGAAAACTAGAAATATATATATATATATTAAATTACAACTACTTTTCAAATATTCCAAGTTCAACGAGAATTGACCAAAGAACAAAGATTGCAGAATCAGTTGAAAAGAATTATAAAAACGAATAAAAAAAAGAAAGATGGAAAATTCAAGAAAGTGAAGAAAAAGAAAAGATGCCACATTCATCCATAAAAAGAATCGAAAGGAGAAGAGTCGAGGAAGAAGGGAAGAACGAATGAAAATGCCAAGCAATGCCACACGAAAATAATGATAATAATAATACAGCAAACATAATGCATACTTCTGACTATTCCGAAAGAAAAGCAAAACGAAAAAGAAGCTCTTTTTCCCAATTCCCGCAAATTATTATGTTGTAATTTCTTGTATTCCTTTTGTTTATTATTAATTACCCTTTGGCCGTTCAGAGAGCCCAATGTGCACGGGCGTGCAGCAGTGGTGGGCGTAGTAGTTACATTAACCAATTGGCAGCTCCACAGTTATAGCAGATATATAGTTAGCCGTAAAGTCATAAAGTCGTAAAATCGTAAAATCCATTGTTGAGTGCAGAGCCGTGTCGATCGTGCCTGTCTGTCCAAGCCAAGCCATGTCAACCAGAAACAGGGCTGTTGTGCTAGGAAGCAGTTTGCGTTGTCCTTAAGCAGTACAAAGAAAAGCCGAAGCCGATTAATCGGAATCGGGATCGAATTCTTCGCTTGAAGAATAAGGGGTGACGTAATTCTACAGAGAGGGGAAACACGAGAAGTAAACACACAAAGCAAATAGATGCAAATCATGTAGATTATATTTATATATATATTTGTTAGCCGAAAAAAAAAAAAACAAAAACACTGGGGAGTGAAGAGGGGAATATTTCTACAAATTCAATATTTCTTTTTTATTTTATTAGTTTTCAACGTATGAAACGTTTCTTCTTAGCAAATATCAAGATGAAAACAAAGCGAGCTAGGAAAAAGCATAGGGGATATTTATATATATTTATATCGTCAACACAAGGATCTCTTGAAGCGAATTAAACCAATTATTGGGGGTCAAAGGGGAGACTATTTCGATATTTTGATATTTATATATGCCTACTGGGCGGTAACTGCAGGAGGAGGAGGAGGAGTAGTCAGGCTGAGGGGGAAATAGACGATTTTTGATTTTTTCAAATTTATTTTATTTATTCCAGGGTTATACTTAAATCGCCAGAGATTCGAAATCACTTGAAAAGGTGCCTGAAAGTATGCCATGAATATTTTGAGGTACCAAATTCAGCGCATATTTGTTTTTTTACTGTGTAATTTTTTGTAGCATTGCTTACACGGCACTTTTTGATGGAATTTCAAACCTATAGTGATTTGCATTTTAATTTTTCTGTTTCTATGTTACTTTATGGATTGTGCGCAATCCATGCATTACTTTCTGGGGTCCTGGGGTTTGTCATTTCCTCCTTTTAATCTCCTCTTAGGGGGTAAACAACCAACTGCAACTGAATAATATTTGTATATTTGTTTTTTGTATGTACTCTAGAATTGAATTGTTGTCGTCTGCCTGACGGCGGTGGGGAAGGTGTGTTAGGTTCTGATAATTTTTATTTCTCTTACTTTTTAATTATGATTTCGATGCAACCGAATTGTGATGATGTGATAGACTTATATAAACAAACGAAAATACAAAAGTACTAATTAATAACCAATTTAAATGAAGTAACGCAGCGGCCTCCGAAAAAGGCCAGGCCAAAAACTGAAACTGAAACTGATACTGAAACTGAAAAACTGAAACTGACGCAGAGAGAAACTGCATCTGGATCTGAGTCAGTGTCTGGATCAGAAGAGGAATATGAATATATGTTATGTATTTGTATTATTGTCGTTGTCGTTGTCGCTTATATAGACAATGTCTGATGGCTACAATATATGTATTATGGATGACTTGAGGCATACATTCTTTTTTTGAAGAAATAAAACTATAGTGCGCGATATTTGTATTGTATTTATCTATAAGTTGTGTACACAAGCACACACACTGCGAAACAAACAAACCAAACAACAAACAAACAAACAAACAAAAAAAAAAGCAAAAAGGAAAAAAAAACACGGGGAAACACACGAAACCAAAACGAAACAAAGAAAATAACGAGAAAAAAAGAGCAAAAGAAGTTGAAACTGATAAAAATTTAAGAGTAACTGAAACCGAAAGCCCAAAAAAGGAGAAGGGGAAGCGATCGCGATTCGTAGTCCTTTTCGCGTTTTTAAATCAAATCCCTTGTTTAAGTACCAATCGATCGCTCTCCCTATCTCTCTCTCTTTGTCTCTCAGTCCCGTTATATATGTATATCAATATATATATATATACATACATAGCTTTTCCCGTCTCGCAGTCTCCAAGTCTCAGTGGCTCTTCTTAAAACAATAGATTTAAATCGATAGAAATTCGCATAGACATATATATTTTTGAAAGTATAGAAATGCAACTTTTGAAAAATGCAACCAAAAAAAGGAAAAAACGAAAGACTAAAGCCAAAAACAAAGTGAATTGAATTGTTTTGAACCAGAAACAATAAAATAACACGTGAGGCTCTCCCACAAAAACTAGAAATGGAACATGCAAATAAGTGCCGTTAATGCGATAGTTTTTGTATAGCTGTTTTTTTGTTTCCTTTTCTTTTGGGTTCGAGATCCAAAAAGGACATCCACAAACACAGACACACAAACAAACTCGTTTTTGGTTTAGTTTTAGTTTTTCTTCTTTGTTTATTTTATTGTTTTTGTTTTAAAACTTTCGTTTGTAAACTAAAAATATATACATTGTGCATGCATGTATATGTATGTATGTATGTATTTCGTAGGCGATAAAGTGAACTGCATTTACCGTTACAGTGCGCTTCGCACAAGTGCCAAAAATGCATAGAAAAAAAAACACAAGGACACACAACCCCCACATCCACACCGACACCCACGCTCTCTCACCTATACACACACACACAGACAAACGACACACACACACACACACATTTCTTGTATGATGATACAAACACACGGAAGCGAAATGAAGCAAACAAGCATATTTACATACAAAACCTACAAACGAGCATACTTTTAAGCGCCAAAGTTAGGAGCGGCTTTTGAGGTCCGATATATTGATATCAACCCACAAAAAAAGAGATGGTTGAAGTAAACAAAAAAGAAGAAAACAAAACGTTAGAGCAAATTATTAAGACGCAGCAGCCACAGATCGTAAGTTATAAGCTAAATTTGTATTCGGCCGCAAATCCAGGAGCAGAAGGAACTTAAACTTAAAAGTAAAAGGAAAAGTTTAAACCAAAACCCATTGTGATAACAGCTGCGTAACGAAACACGTTAGAAACCTTATGACGATAGAAAGACGGGAGAATGTTTTATTGTCATTTACTTACACATACTTACATGTATTTCGATAGCAATTCGATAAGTGCAAATCTCGAGGGGCGGGCACCAGACCCCCATCCCCCTCTTCCCCGATCCCCACTCCCCCCACACTGAGTCCTAAATGATAAAAAATTCAATCAAAAAAGCAAAGCAAGCCAACAATTTATCCAAGCTATAGTTTTTAAACGAACATAACCTCACTTGAAACACAAACACACGTATTTTATTGATTTGAAAAGAAAGATAAGAAGGGAGGAAGGATGAGGAAAACATGAGAACTTTCCTTGATTTTCATTTGTTGTGTTGATCAATGCAAATTTTAGCAAAAACGTTACATGAGAGTTCAAGAGGAGAATGCAAATTCTTAGCCATTTCGAACGAGCGTGCATTTAGAACCTAACATCAAATACAAATATTACAAGCGAACCATTTGAATAATTTCTAATATTACCATAGATCACTAACACAAATGCAACTGAGGAGTCAGAATCAGGCGATGGTGATGAAGAAGATGAAGAAAAAGAAGCAGACAGTAATGTTAATGCAAAATGTAAACGGAAAGAGAAGAGAAGCTAAGCAAACGAGTTTCAATAAATGTTTGCGGCTTAAGCTTAAGTTAGCACACACACATACACACACAATATTATATTAATTATAACAAATCGATATATATATATACATAATTATATATTATATATGCAATTTAATGCATATTTGCACCTCCCCCATCTCCGTCGAGCGAGCAAAAATTTTAAAAATAAACAAAAAATCAAGAATCGCAGACGGAGGACTGGGGGAAAAAACTAATGGAGAAAACCTAAATTGTAATCAATTTACCTATCTTATTTACTACATATGTATACCCCGTCCCCCTTTGGAAGTCGAATTCCAAAATCCCCTCACCCAAAAAAATGTTAAACACTAAACGTATGAAACGCATAAATATAATAAATATGTAAACGGGCATGTTTACAAAACAAAACAAAAAAAAACAAAATGGATATCTTCTATGTAATAAATAAACGCCAACAAAAATCACTTTTAAATCATAAAAAAACTGTATCTCTGTATTCTTTGTCCCAATATAAATTATTGGGTTGTCGAATATATACAAATAAAAAGTCGTAAGTATTTTAAACTAAAGATGTTCTGTATAGAAAGCAACCAGCATTTCTCCTAACTTATATCGTTACCGTTATTACTATGTGTTTTTATTAGGTGTCTCAATGAAAAATATTATATTTTTGAATATATAACAAGAAAGGAAGATAGCTTCGGCACACCGAAGTTTGTAAACCCTTGCAGCTTACATTTGGAGCATTATAATGTAATCCAATTTAATCAGATGACAAGAAAATCTAACAGGAATTATATACATCATTTATTCATATCAGAAAAATTCGCTTTTTATATTTTCCTATTCATATTACATTTACAGTTTTTTAGTTACAGTTTTGTATTTTCCTCTACTTTTAACGATCGATGCTATAGCAGCTTTATGATATAACCATACGATTTGCATGGAATTAAAACCGAAATTCTAAAATTACAGATGCTGTCTCTAGGCAGATAAAAATATATTGAAAATCAAGTTAAAAAAAAATTTTTGGGCAACATAAAGCTTAAAAATATAATAACTAAGCTAAAAATACATTATTTTAAATTCGGAAATCTGTTCTGGGTTAGTTTTTACAAAGCTAACAAATCTGCATGCTGAATTTCAATTTATTAGGTATAGAATTAATTTTTTTTCCAATTTTTTCTGTTACAATTTTAACAATTTAACCCCTTAAAAATGTAGAAACAAATTTAAAATTTTTGTGTTCGACCAGACACGGCTAGATCGACTCGGCTGTCGATGCTGATCAAGAATATATATATGATATATATGATAGGGTCGGAAATTACTCCTTCACATTGTTATGTCCCTGCAAGGCTATAGAAAGTCAAAGATCGCATTTGTATTATTTTAAATCAGAGATTTACTAATACTAAATTTCCAAAAACAGTAAATAAACATCCCATTCAAGTCACATTTCCCATAATAATACTCTTTATTGAAACGCCCACACAAGCACACCCACCCGCACTCGCACTCCGATTGCCACTTGGCCAGCAGCAGATCGGACTTAAGGTGCGGGCGCTTGCTTGCTGGGCTCATTAAAGGGCAGCCTCCAGACAAATATATATGTATGTAAATGGTATGTATTAGGTCCGTCCGAGGGCAGCGATAACGAAGCGCACAACATCAATGGGTAGCTTAGGTTCGAGACGAATGGCGCAGACCTTCTTCGAACAAATACGAGAACTTTGTAAATACGCCCGCGAGTGTGGCGGCGTTACGATACGAGAAAACACAGAACACAGCTTCAGCACATACATATATATGTTTTAGATCATTATTTGTATTGGTATAATTAACATCCAAATATCCAAAGCATAGACATACAGACAGGACCCGCGACAGACACAGACGAGTAAACATCGGGGGTGTGTTGGCGGGCGGGAGGGGCTTGCACACATCTAGCTAAGCGGCCGTTGGCCGTCCAGCATTATCTATCCGTACAGTATAGTATATGTTTTATATATAAAATTAACTAATTCATTTATAAAAAGCAAGCGAACACCAGGCCTCGCTGATTCCTCTCCGCTTGTTTTGTTGTTTGTTTGTTTGTTGGTGTTATCCTTTGTGTGGTTTTCTTTTGATTTGCATTTGCAACTGGTGTTCCTGTTCCTATTCCTGTTCCTGTTTACCAGCGTGAGTATGGGTGTGTGTGAGGAGAGAAGAGGGCAGTACGATGGGACCTAGGTGAAGCTGCAGCACGAGTTCGTCTTTTTCGCAGTCTTGTAGAAGGCCTTGCTCTGCAGCGACAGCTTCTCCGACTTGCTGACCATGTCGTCCAGCTTCTCGCCGC
>JAEIHY010011632.1:0-14181 GCA_018904565.1 Drosophila tsacasi
TCGCTTTACGGCCACTTTCTGTGGAACCAAACTAGGCCGTTAAGCGAGGTATTGGTGTATCGAAGTACAGTCTTTCGTTGTTATCGCCTGATTCAACAATATGAGACTTTTAGATAGTAAAACGTTAATCCCGTTTAATTTGGGTTAATAATTAGGCGCATTTGCCCTGCAGATACTTTAAAAATGTACTCCGGTTAACTCAACGGACACTTTTGAGACATATCTGATTTTTGTATATCGAACGATTAATCCATATGGAAATTTTTAGATAAAAAAGCGGTATAAGCCGATATATAAGGTTAGGACTTTAAACCTACATATTTCCTTAAAGATAACACAAAATTCAACTCGGTTTAACTTATTGAACCCATCAAAGACTTTCTATATACTCATATCGTCTGATTCATCGATAAGTGGTTTTTAAATAATAAATTCGAAAAAAGCCAATTAATAGTTTTGCGCCTTTGGTTTGAGGGCCCTAAAATTTAAAGTACAATTAACTTAAAGGGCACATTTAAGACAATTTAATTTATCGATCGTATAATCGATATGAGAGTTTTATATTATAAATTCGGTAAAATCTGCAATGGTTAATAAATCAGAGAATTCCTCTGGCAGGCTGTTTAAATCTTGATACCTATTAACCTGACGGACATATTAAAGACACATTTGTATTTTTATATCAACCGATTAATCGATAACAAATTGTTATAAGCCAATCAAGAGTTTCACACTTTTTCCTTGCATACTATTTAGGGTTACAAGTTTAATAAATCAATGCCGATGTAGTTATAGTTAATAAATCGATGCTGTCTTTGTAACTTCCCAGATCCAACGTTAAACCTCCTGTTAACCCAATGGACAGTTGGAATAAAGCTCGAAATGCAGTTATTTATGAAGGCCGTACCTTTATGTTCGATAGACAACAATATATATGAAAGGATACCGCGGAATGGAAGAATGGAAACAGTCGATAGTCCTAAACCGTTGGTTAAATGGGGCAGCTATGTGTGAAAAGAAGTGAAAAAAGGGTTAAAGGCGGACGCAAAACAAAAACGAAAAACGCTAAGAACGGAAGAATGAAAGCGGAACGAAAGGAAATTTAAACGAAAGAAATGAAATCAAACTCACCTCGCGCGGCGGAAAGAAAGTAGAAGAAGGTGCTTAGTAGAAGGTCTACACTTTTTCGATTCACGGTTACGCGGACATTCGGTATGCGGATTGGAGGACTCTGGAGGACTTCCAGTTCAGAGCACAGAGTTCAGCTTATGCAGAGTTCAGGCGGAAAGGAGCGAAGAGTGGGAAACGAGCGGAAAAGAGACGGCTCCTCTCTGCATTTCGATATCATTTGATCCTTGTCGGGCTTAGCTTAGTCATAATTATACAGTTTTACCTACGGTATTTCGTACACAATCTTTATTCATTTCTCTCGATTAGCAGTTACTTATCACTTATTCGTATTGCTTAGTTTTGTTTCTTGGGTTTTTCCTTATTTGTTGTTAAACTTTCTGTTTGTTTTGTTGTTTTGGTCTTTCGTCTATCGTTATTTTAGTTATCTTTTAAAGCTAAGTCTAGGAATTAGTACTGTTCTCAGAATTTGAGTATTGACTAACCATCGACAAATTAATTGAATAAATCGCGAATAAGGAGGAAAAAGAAAAGGTGGGTAAAATATAATAATTAATTAGTTCATAAGGTGTGTGTGTGTGTGTTGTATGTGTATGAATACATTTAAATCATGATCGAGAAGAGGAACAAAACCCAAAATGAGAACGGAAGCTAACCAGTGCTTCTTTGAATGAAGGAAGAGGCAAAGGCAAAGTGCAACAAAGAGAGGGAACAGAAAGAAGCCAGGTTGTTGACCCTCCTCCTCCATCAGGCCATCTCTTTCGCATTCGAGGTGGACTACTAGCCTACTTGCTTCTTTCCACTACTATACACAGCCGCCAAAGTGAAATTCAGGGCTAAGCATGATTTATTGACCACAAAGCCAAGGTCGTTGATATTTACACTTATCATCCATCAATTACAGAAATGCAAAATGACCTCAAGGATGAGCATAGAAGCACCTGCCGCAAGGTGGACAAGCAGCAAAATAAATAAGCCAAATTTAAGGTGAGAGAGTTTTACTGGAAAACAACAACTAAAGCTCCTAGATTAGGGATAATCTGCACAACAGACATAATACATTCTATGACTTAATGTCAAGGAAACTGATTTGTCATGAATCAATGCTAAGTTTAAAGTTTAAAGTAAGCAAGAAATACATAGATGTATTATTATTTTATCTAAGAACTCGTTACCTCTAAATCATCGTTAAGTCACTCAATCAATCGAAAAAAAAATTACATAGTTCCATAAAATAAAGTCCGATATGATATATCTAGGAGAAGGGTTTAAACTTGAATTTATCGACATTTTAAATATTTACTAATATCGCATTTAACATTGGATATATCGATATTATTGAAAAGTTTTATAACGATTTAACACACATACTATATCGCAAAGTTAAAAAATTATTGAAACAATATTGATATGGGCAATTCTCTGATGTCGCACGTGACATTTTCTTCCATCGTACTTTTCGAGATGTTTTTTAATATTTAAGTAAATCAGGGAAGTATAGATATGGTTTCTTTTTACTCCTTGCAATTTCCCAGTGATGATAGAAGGCAAAAGTCCCAGAATAGTTCCTCTGCTTTGGAGATTTTTATCAAAACACAACATCAAAATTATGAAAAACTGCGAGTTGCGCGAGTTTGTATTCGAATTTATCGAAATTTGTTATAGAATATGATAAAGGCTTTCAAATTTGATCCGTTGGAACATTTCTTAATGTTACTATGTTAAAAATATTATTTTTAGAGCATTTGTTGTGGTTTTTGCCGCGTTTGTACTTTTCAGAGAATAGCCCCCATATATCGATATTATTGAAAAGTTTTATTTAACAAGATATCGATTTTACACTCATACTATATCGCAAGGCTAAAAAGCTATTGATTACATCAAATATTGAGAGAATATATAGATTTTTTCGATATTTAATATACATTTGAGGATATTAAGGATAAACTAAAGAAATTAAAGCCTAAAATGAGTGTTATTTTAATTACTTATTAAACAAAAAACTTGTATATGTATGTAAAACTAAAAAAAAAACAAGAAACTGGTGTACTCTAACCCTCAATCATCAATCAAATCAATTCTGCTTTCCTTATTATTTATACTCTAAAGTTTAGCCCACGAAGCGGTTCAATAACAACAATATTACCGCACTAAATCCAGACTCCTTGGACCAACGCGTTCGAAGGGGTTAAAGGCTACACGGAAGCGAAAACATCAACATCAAAAACAAATAACAACAGCGGGGGGCGCAGCAGGTGGGTGGGGATGCCATCATGAGAGGAGGTGGCGCGTTTGGCGGCCAAAGCGGAGACACACTCACCTTCGCACTGGACTCGCCATTACCAGCGGCGTGGCCACGCCCAGCGGCTTGATCCTTTGCTGCATGGTAGGCGTGGCCGTAGTCGCGGCGCTGCGTTGATTTTGTGCTGCCACCGCCGCCGCTGCTGCAGCCGCTGCCAGAGCCTGTTGCTGCTGCTGCTGCGAACCATTGACACCGACGACACTGTAGCCAACGGGAACAGGATGATCCGGTGAAAGGGCGTCGCTCGTATAGCCTCGCTGCGGATCCAGACCCCTGCAAAAGATGGTATTAGTTTATGCCCGGAAATAAATAGAAAGATGTTTATCGTGGCCCAAGACTACATTTGTGGATGAATGTGGGGCAAGGCTTAAATCCTTGTTTAATACGAGGGCTATGTAAAAAAGTAACTGAACGTCTGTTCGGCCGCTGTCAAATTCTGTAATCAACAAACGGACTTATTGAACAGAAATGCAGTTTTCCCCATTTACTGTAGGCAATTATCGATAAATGTTCACAGCTTTCATCGATTTCGCTATGAAAAAACGTAAAACAGAGCGGATTTCGCACTTGACGGCGGGAGCGATCGGAGGATTCATTTTGATTGGCTGTCAAGCCGGCACTGAGCGTCGCAGAAACTTGATCACTTGGCATGTACAGAGAGTGGGAGGACTAAGCTCCACGGCGGTGCTGTCAAAAGTTGCGTAGCAACTCTCCTTGCGAAGCTATCGCAGTGGGAAAGTTACTTTTTAAATAGCCCTCGTACCTTAGCGGGCTGGCAATGGAGTACTTCGAGTCGAGCTACCAAAAGTGGATTATGAGGCTCAAGAAATGTATTGACAGAGAAGGTGATTTTGTTGAAAAATAGGTCATGAATAGACCTTTTCAATTATATATAATAATACATTAATAAATCATGTTGTACAGTCGAAAAAAAATAGGGAAAGTTACTTTTTACGTAGCACTCGTATAAACAGAAAATATGCAATTTAAAGCATAACTAGTGGGAAAAAAAAGCACATGGGAATCCCCTTTCTCTAATTATGCATAAATTTATGAAGAACTTGAAATAAACTTTGCTGAAGGCAGATTATAGACAAAATGTTGGTAAGGACAAGCTAAAAAACATGCAAAATGAGCTTAGCTGTTCAAAAAAGAATCTAATTTTAACATCTAAAATAGGTAGTTTTTCCACAATAAAGTGCACCCCTTGGCCATATATCCTTTTCTTTAACCAATTAATTTACAGGCTAAATAATGCATTAGGAGGAGTCTCCCGGAAATCGTTAGGATACCCTCGCATCTCCCAATTATTATTAGCCGCATTAAATATATAATGATAATTAGCTTACCTGGGCCTCGCGTGCGGACTGTGACGCGGATGGTATAGCCGTATGTGACGCGGGGAGTCGCCACCACCACCGCCACCGCTGGCGGCTCCTCCGCCCGTGGAAATGCTGCCATTCAGTCCGCCGGCATCGCTGACCTGCGGCAGGTAGAAGCTGGTCGAGTTGTGGCGCTGCAGCGGCGGCGTCGGTTCGCAGTCTTGGCTCTGGGAGGCGGGCGGCGGTTCCAGGTCAGTGTCGGAGCACTCACGTCCCGGCGAAAGCTGTTGGGTTATCGGAAAGCGGGCAATTAGTCATCGATTGGCAGGCACTTGAGTGGGGTAAGGATGAGATCGACACAGACTTAGGCCTATATTTAGTTGCAATATAATTTCCATAAAAAAAAAAACAAACAAGGACGTAAAAGGGAAAAACAAAGGATAAAAAGAGAGAGAAAACAGGACTGCGAGGGAGATAAATCGATTTCAAGGATTCAAAAAGACGCAAAAAAACATATTTCAATGAAGTACAAAAGTTCCAATCCAAAAATGTCATTCAAGGAAATATTTATATTAGTATTTATATGAAAGAGAGTGTGTATCTTGTAGAATTCAACTAGGACAACATCTAGAAGATTTTATATTTATTTCTCATCATTGAAATCGATCACATCCTGTGAAAGTAAAGGTCAAGAGCTAATCAAGACAGAAAATTAACACAAAATAGGAAAAATTAGGGTATGTATGTAGGTGGGGGGAGTATTTTATTTATTAACTTTTATTTTAATAAATCCATTTGTATTTCATTGAGGTAAGTGGAAGAAAAGTGGGGTGCCCCTCAGTTAATTGTAGCCTAATGTAGACTGTGTCCTACGGTGGAAGCACTTTCCGCAGAGTAATCAACTTCAGGATTCAAATTCAGCCAGGAAAGAAGAGTGGAAAGTGGAAAACGGAGAGGTAAACAAGGAAACAAGGAGTTCAAAGCACTGCAACGCAAGGTTGTTCGATAAATAATAACAAATGTGAGACGTGGAATCTGCTATTTCTGAAATTTGTAAAGAATTAACTGAATGTGTGTGGCAACCTTGAAATTTAAATTTAATAAAAATATATATTACTCCTGGCAAAAAAGTGCTAATTAAACAATTTCCATTAATTTGTAATCATTCGAATTTGTAAAAGTGACAGGAATACAGAACAAGAGAACAAGAGAAAATGGGGGCATAGGGGGGAGTATAAGTAAGACACAATTTTCGATAAATAAATCATAAAGGGACCACAAATTAAGAAAAATAATCCTTCAGGGCCATCAATCAACCAATGGCAGTCAATCATTTAAATAATAAAGGAACCACAAAATTATAAATAATTTAGGTAGTTTTTAGATTTATTTTACGTTTCTTTTTCTTTTTAAAGATATCTTTTACCTTTCTCGGTGCTTGCAGTAAGTGTAGTTTTTGCTTTTGTTTTCTTTTATCATTTTTTTTTTTTTTTTCTTGTGGAGATGCGACCAATTCTTTTCGATATAAGTATGTATGCTATATACTTCTATATATATATTCAAATATATACTGATATATAACGAAAGCTCTGGGCAGCATATACAAACGATATGTACGCAGCAACGGAAACGGAAACAGAATAGAGGTTAAGGTGCCCAGCAGTTCAAAGGAAACAAGTCAATGAAATATAGCAAAAAGGCAAATTAATTCTCAATTTATATAGCGAAAATAATAGCGGGAAATCAGCAACTGATAGTGCCCCGAAAACAGCATGCAAAGTTGTGGGTTTTACGGAAAATCCCAGGAAACTAAGTGGGGAAACTAAGGGCTTATAAATTGAAAATAAATCAAAAACTTAAACCACAGCCACAAATAGTTTTTGTTGGAATTTTACAGCAAGGAATTCAATTTAAATTATATAATTACAATTTATCTTCCATTTCGTTATTTGTATTTTGTTACAAAAAAAAATATATATTTCAGTTAATCTAAAAGCTTTTTGTTATGGTTATACTTTGATTCAGCGTATATTTAATGTATCGAAATTAATTAATGAATATTAATAAATATATATCGAACTGTTTTGGAAAATATTTGATAAATGAATATAAAATTCTGTTTATTTGGCATCAATTTCAAAATGTTGTTTCATTTGTTGTTATTTTTATGAATATTCCAGCAAATGACTACAAATTGTATTAAAATTTTGTTTTTAAAATAACCAATATATATAGTGTTTAGTTTAGTTTTTATATCCATTTTATTTTTAAAATTTTACAGAATTTTACTTTACCCAAAAATATAGAAGAAAACTATAGTACACTATATTACAATTGTTTTAATATAATAAAAATATATCAAGTACAGCTAATGTCGATATTTTCACAGCTTTAGAATTTGTAATCATTTCCTATTACTTTAATTTACGAATGAACTTTACTCTAATCCAATACCACCTTTTTAATAGTGTTATGATTTAAAAACTCATAATAACTGTGAAATTTTTTCATATCATGTTTTTTCGCACACTTTGAAATGTTTTCAAAAACCCTTTTCTATTTTTGTAAAATCAGTATGAAAAAAAATACTTGCAGTTAGGGTAAAAATATTAACTTGATAGCTAGGAAAACACAAACATATATTTCTTATTATATAAAAAACATATAATACATGGTTTCTATTCCCACAGTTCTAGCCCACAAAGTTTTCACTGTATTTACAGAGATGCCAAGGGCAGAGGGCGACGACTGTGGTTAGGTCTTCCGAGTGAGCTTAACTTACACTAAATGTGATTGTGGCTGTGCATCATTTGGCTTACTTGTCCTTCAATTAAATGGGCGTGGCACTCACTAACTAACTAACTTTTCCAACACCCTGTGTGGGAAATCGGTTGAAGCTCGGGGAAAATAATAAAACAGCAAATGCAGCGGATGAAAAAAAGAAGGGAAAAAAGTAGGAAGAAAGCCGCGGCAGCCAAAAAAGTTTTGCAGTGCAAAGGAAAAGCGAGGGAGGGATGTGAAGGTGACTGAGGTTGAAGGATGGATGTGTGTGTGTGTGTGTGTGTGTGTGTGTGTGTGTGTGTGTATGGGTACAGCTGGGAAAAGCGGAAAAACTTTTATTCCACAACAACGTGAACGGCAACAACAACAAGACTAACAATAATAATAATAATAAAAAGGGGAACAACGATGAACAACACAAAGATACTTGAGAGATTTCTCACTCCCTTCATTTCCATTTACATATTTGTATATGTAATAGGTTCCACTATTATTTCTCTCTGTGTGTTATATGTTATATACACATATATATACTTGGTATATGTTTTTATATATATTTATATCGACTTTGTTGTTAATTAGTCAAAGCATTAAGCAGGGGCTAGTTGGCTGGGTTCGGCGGGGGCGGAGGCGAGGACGAGGGCTATTATGGGATTTACAGCAAATGATAAATCATATACGAAATCAGCAAACAAAAATCGAGAAGTAGAAACAACAAATGAAACCAAAAGATATAGAAAAAGAGCGACAGAGAGACAGAGAGATGAAAAGGTATTCAAAAGGGGAATATTGTTTACAGTAAAGCGAAAACGGGTAAATGAAGACAAAACTAAATCAAAAACAAAAACAAACAACTGTTAACGGTTACAATTACAGTTAAGTCAACACAAATTACAATTACAACATTAACTAAGCCAACAACAACAACAACATGAACATCAACAACGACAACAGGTGGAGCCAGCAATCGACCAGGGAAGTCGTTGAAAACTGTAAGCTACTTTTTAATATTTTTTTTATTTATCGCAATTTTAATTATTTTATTGAAATTGAGAAAGAAATATATTTATCTGTTAAATAAGACATTTAAAAAATTGTTGCTAAATTAAAATCATACAAAAACGCGCCCAACGATTAATTACAACTCTTTCTTGATTAAAAGAGTAAGATTTTTCTTTATAAATAATCATATTTTAACATTAGCTAAAAACATTTTACTTGAATATTATATTTTTTTAAACAGTTTCTTCAACATTTGCGCATTTAAAACTTTTGAAAAATTTAATTTTATTTGAATTAATTATCAAATCATTTGATTCATTACATCGTATTAAAAAAAGGCTCAAACGGGTTGCGTTTTTATTGAGACTCTGTCTTATTGCTGGCTTTTGCCACCTGCTGCTCGCACACACTATTGGGGATATTAGATACAAATAGATATAGGATACATAGATATATGTAATAGGAATCTGAGTTTAGCAAATGCTTCGCTTTTCTCTATGATTTTTGTGTTTTTTTTTATAGCAGAAATCTTGTTGTTTTACCCACCTTACTGTAAAGCGTTGTGCTGCCCGACCGCTGATTATAACCATTTCCCTCGGCCATATAAGTCTTTACCTGAATTCCGCGCTTCTCGCGACTCGCGTCGTAGAAGGAGCGTGGTGAGTATTGCACCGCAGTGCCGCGCATACCGCCACCGCCACCGGCTCCGTTTCCGCCGCCGCCACCGCCCTGTCCGCCGGCCACGGCAGCGGTACCATTACCGCCCGCTCCGGCGCCCGTTTGCTGGTTGCTCCGGTCGTTGCAGATCGTGCTAATCGGCGTGCTCTGCGTCTGCGACCGCCGCGAGGTGTACTTCTTCGGGTTCAGCAAACTGCAATGGGATGTTGAGTTAGTTTAAGCAACCATTAGGCATTAACTAAAGTATCATCTATATAATTACATCTATAGAATAACACTCACCTGGGATACTGCGGTCCGAACTGGGTGTAGCAGCAGTTGTGCCAGCAACCGCGCGAGAACGGATTGTAGCCGCCCTTGAACTTTCCAGTGACCTGCTCGTTGGTCGTCCGACCCCTCGACACCAGCACCATGTGAAAGCCGGTCAGACCGAAGATGGGTATGGCCAGTATAGTCACCAGGCCCATCAGAATCATGCTATATACGGATAGAGTTAAGCTAAACCAATTCGTAATGCTTGAAAATCACTTTTGAAAGAATAATTATATAAAAATCGAGAGTAAAATCACACCCAGAACTGACAAGAAAAATATAAATAAATATAAGCAAAATATTCATTGTATTGTTTCTGTTTGTGAAAAGGATACGCGACAATGGGCGCAGTGTCCTTGATATTCGGCATTATCTTCAGCACGTAGACCAGACATAGCGAGAAGATACTCAGCATGTGAATGGAGAGTGAGACGAGGAAGAAGAAAAAGAATCTATAGTTCCGCCTGCCGATGCAGTTGTTGACCCACGGACAATGATGATCGAAGGTCTGAAAAAAGACGCAAGTTTCAAATGATGATACTAATATGTTCATATATAAAATAAGATATTCCTCTAGAGTCTAGACACCTCCCTGGCCCTATTTTCCCCTATGTTGCATTCGCTTGCTATATTTACACATCGCTATATCGGGACTCACCTCTATGCAGTGATTGCAGACAGAACAGTGGGAGCAGCGGGGCGGGCGGTAGAACTTGCAGGTGACGCACCACTTCATCTTGACGGTGATGCCGTTGATCTCGGCATTCTTGTAGAGCGGGGCGCGTAGCTCCTCCTCGCAGTCTTCGTCGGGCGAGGCTAGAATGCAGTAGAGTTTAGGCCGTGACGAGGGCGCTGGTCCCTGCTCAGCACGCTACATACCTTTGGGGATGATGCCCGGGTCCATGAAGGTGGCCAGCGTGAAGTTGGCCAGCACGAAGAATGTGATGACGCCCTGGTAGGCCAGCACCCATGGATGGCTCTTGACATAGTACTGGCAGCTACAAAAAATAAAGATGTAGAATATTTTAGTTAACAAATGACAGAATAATTATTACAAAAGACGATACTAAAAATAGGTATATTTTAAGTCGATATATTAATCGATATTTTAGTGTGGCGATATATATTTGACCCATATAATAAAAAAAAATTAATATTTTTCGTTCACCTTTCAATAAGATCGATAGTTTTAGTATTCATTTTTGATAAATAGAAATGAATAAGAAATTTGATCTTATTCGAAGAGACAATAGAAGCTTATAAATCTATACTGTAACGATATTTTACAATCGATACGAATTGATAATTTAGTCGTAGCGATTCCTGATAGATTGTCTATTTATTAGATAACATTTTATTAAATTATAATTATCAAATGATACAAACTTCGTATGCCGAAGTTATCTTCCTTTCTTGTTCAATTTAATACTTAACATTTTTTGATATATATTATTATATCCTTTCCAACGCGATCAGTCACGTTCAGACAGGTCCGAGCGTGCTACGACAGGTAGTTACGTGGCAATAAAACCATGCTCATAACGCTCCCTGTATGCATATATATGCATTCCTACTTTTTACAAGATGTTGTCTTCATAAATATTGGCTTATTTTAGGCCTACTAGTTAGTAGGTTCATAGTTCGCATGAAAATTAATAGTAAGACACAATATAGTATTATAAGGCTTTAATACAACGCTTTCCCCTGTGATTAGTGCTGGCTTAGAACAGGTTTAACTATGTCACGCTATAACACAACACAATCACTGAAACACTGGCGCCAAAGTGGTTCAGAGAACTGGGCTGGGTAGGGGTTAGCCTCTTTTGGTCATGAGAGCTCCTTACATAACCCATACGTAATAACAACTCCAAAGCCAAAGGCCTGATTAATTTCACAAGCCGAAGAACTGTGCCGACAAATTTGATGGGTCTGCAATCAGCCTTACGGGGTCATTTCATTGGCGTTCGTGCTCCATGGGTGTTGTTTGTGCTGGCGGCCGGCAACCGGCGTTCGTTTCGAGTTTCGAGTCTGAGTCTGAGTAGGCCGAAAATCGGTTGAAAGTCCCTCGACCACATTGTTGACCATTAGGCAAGCGGGGAGGCCCCGGCCGAGCAGCAAGTATTCAACGATTCAAGGATTCCAGGAGGCCAGGAGAAGCCAGTCAGGCCGCCCGTTGTGTCGCCGCAATCACTTTAGAGTCTGCTGAACCGGAACTGTTTTGTTGGTTGAGACCAGGCCCCAACTCATCCAGATGTATGTACATACATACATACAGCTATATATACATATGTATATGCATAGGTATAGCATGTGCCACCACAGCTATACCCGCATTGGAATCAAAACGAACCGAAACCGAATGGAATGTGAGCCGAACGAACCCTTAACCCTTGCGGCTGCCAACACAATCTGGAATATCTAATTTAATAAGTAACCTTGGTATTTAAGGCATTAAATATTTATGCATTTGTTCCAAGAGGATAGTCTTTGTTGCGTACCTCTGATGTTATATATGTGAACTATATAATCAATTTCAGTTAAGGCATTATATGGCACAAATATGTCTCTGTTTTCATAGAGACCTTTAATTATTTCTGTTTAAAAGACTTCACTTCCTATGCCCTGATTTATTATGCATATTCGGAGGCGGAACACCATGGGTTAAGGTAACCACAACAGACCATGACAGTTGTGTTCGTGTTGCTGTTGCAGCAGGATGCAGAGCAGCGGGCGATACACACGTGTCCTTTAGCCCATTTCCATTTCCGTCTGTCTTCGGTTTTCCCTCGGCCTTTCCACTTTCCCCTCCGTTAAGCCCCCGATGCAATTGCAATGATGTGCGGAACTTTCTGCTGGTTTCGGTTTACGGTCGGGCTTCTGTGTTTACGGGTTACTTAAGGTGAATGTATTACTTTCTTCCGGCATTTCTCACTGCATTACGGCGGTCTTTCTCCCATTCTCTCTGCCTCTGAGGGCAAACCGCAATTGAATTCTAATGGATAAACTCATCCTTGATGCAGCCACCATCATCATTATCACCGTACTCATTTTCGAGCTCATCATCAATCTGCAGGTCGTTTTCTTTTTCAACAAAAAATAAAAACTTCCCATTGCCCGCATCGGCACAGTGGTCACCTTTTCTTGAGGGTTGTCTCACTTTAGAGAATAAATTTATAGTATGGGAGTTCAGATAAATAAATAAATAACCTTAAAAATATATTAAAGCTTTAAAATAGCAAGGAAACAAAAACTCAGTTATAATAAAAAAAAAAACCTTATTAAGGAAAAGATATTCAAGTCACGAATGTAACTCCTAAAAATATATTTTAACAAATTTTGTGACGAATAAATTTTTATTATTAACAGAAACTCTGCCTTTAGTAATAAAATATACATTTAATGGGAAATACAAATGAGATATGCATGAGTTATAATCAAACAAAAACTCATCTTAAAGAAGTGAGATAAAAGTGACAATTACCATTTTAACTTCTACAAATATTTTATACAACATTTTGTTCCGAAATGTTAATAAAAAGTTCCTACATTAATAATACACAACATATTTGATGAAAAATACGTATTCAATTTGTAAGTAAGAACCTTCAAATTTAGTTATCATCACAGAAAAATACCTCCAAAAGAAGTTAGATGAAACTGACGATTGCCAGTTCAAATCTTTTAAATATCTTTTCTAAAATTCAGTGCCGAATAATGGTTATATTAACCAAATATTATGACATAATATTGAACAGAAAGACATATTTAATTTATAGGTAAAAAACCCAAACTTAGCTGTAATAATAAACAAAAAATCTTAACGAGAAAAAGATTAAAGTGACGATTGCCTTGCATGTTGAATGTGCATTCAACATAAAACATTTTGGATACAAAACAACAATGACAAACAATAATAACAATACAAAAAATAAATTACAATTTACTTTTGAATTAGTTCTGAATTCGTTACGGTTCTTTAACAAAAACTTTTTTATTACAAATCTGAATATTTTTCAGCTAGTGCCGATTATAGCTAACATTTTGAAAACATATTCTTTTGTACTTTCACCAAAATTTATTTTCCAACAAATTTTCAGTCAACTTGCGCACATTCTAGGTGCTCATCGTTACTACGGCCGTCCTTGGTGATTAGAGTCCAAGAAAGTTACCCATTCGCACTGTAGTGCTGTAGTGCCACAATTTAAAATTCTTGCCAGTCCTTCACAGCATTTTAATTGGCAGAATGACCTCTGACTGTCAGTTTTTCCTTTCCATTTTCCCATTTTCCTCCACTCTCCATTTGTTTTAGCTGCCCGTTACTTTCTCACTCTCGGTCTCTGGCCAATTGCCTGCAGCCGAAGCTTTTCCGAGTGGCAGAAAAGCGGAAAAGCAGCAGCCAGCAGCAGGCAGCAGCACAGATTTCCAATTCTCGCTCACGGCGATTGCACACAAATGTTCACACCTCAGCTGGCCGTACATGTATCTATGTATGTATCTCTGCCCCTATCCGTATCCGTATCTTTATCTGCAACAAAATCTCAGGATGCAGGATTTACCTCTGCTTTGAATTTATTTTGCATCTTTCTTATCGCATTTTTCCCAGCACTCGCACAGTTGCAACAAAATAAAATTCCATCTCTGGTCTGTGCTATCTCC
>JAEIHY010011635.1:0-13544 GCA_018904565.1 Drosophila tsacasi
GCACAACAAATTAAAACAAGTCATAAATGTGTGTGCTTCGGGAACCAAAAAGAATTTCTGCCAAACACAAATGGCAAACTCTTTCAGGGGCGTGCGGGCGGTGGAAATTGGGAAAACCCGGAGCGTTCGGCGCGTGCCCTGAATATTCTATGGCTGTTAATTATGCCGTTGTTGTTCGCCCGGCACTCGGGCGATATCTCTGTCTATGAGGCAAACATTTCGAAATTCCCAAGATTTATTTTCGTTCGGTAGCTTGGAGAGGGAAATTAGCCAAAAAAGAACTCGACTGGAGAGAGGTGTGGCAGAATATGAAAAATAACTTGCGCCTTTTTATGTGCAAAATATTGAAATATTAGAGGGTTGGAGACGGGAGAAGGAAGGACTCGCTTGGCAGCGACATTGGGAAAGGCAAAGGATACCCTTGGCTTGCCGGACCCAAAGGATTCATCAGCGACAACAGCTGTTGACTGCCGGCGCTGCCGAAAATGTTAGCATTTTGCGATGATGTATCGTCGGCATCATTATAACAGCCGCCAGAATCTACACGCAGAAAAACGAGAGAGCAATCCTATCTATTTAGGTTGCAATTTTAGAGAATATCTAGGATCCCAATTAGAAACACTCACCCGAACAAATTATGCCCAATTTTGTAAGCCGTTAAGGTAACATATCTAGCAGAGACAAAATAACAAAATATCCAATTATTATATAATTAAAATATTTGTTAAACAATTTCCCACTTGTGGAAATAATTATTCACATTAGATTATGCAACATCTTTCTGTGTAGCTGCCCCTTCCAATCCTTCGCAGGTTCGGGCATGAAATTTTGAATGCGTTTTCACCCGAGCCCTGATGGGCCCAGAGCCCCATTTGTGCGTGCCTTGGGTACTTGTTGTTATATTTATCACAGAAATGTACTTTATCTTTGCCGGTGCCCAATGCGCGCGGCGGAGAATCGGAGAGCCGGAGAGCCGGAGAGGAGCACCACCGCCGGAGAGCCGTAGAATCGCAGCGGGATCGAGGGGAGACCCGTAACCCTATACCCTTGGGCCAGGACATTCGTCAACAGCTGCTGCTACTGCTGCGGAGGAGACCGCCCCGGATCCGCCGGTAATTGTGCCTTTTCCCATCTGTCGGCGAACGGATGCTGCGCAAATTCCCATGCAAACTAAATTGTATAAAAACATTTCAATGTATTGTTTTAAGATTAAACTTGCATTATGAACCCGCAGCAGCGGGCGAAAGTTGTGTCGTAAAAAGCGCAGAACAGCTGTTTGATTTTCACTTTTATTCATTTTTTTATACGGACGAAACATGTTGCCAGCGTGTTTTTTTAATGTTTAAATCCCCTTTGATGGATGGCAATAAAAAAGTTGCCATGTGAGCGGTGAATAGAGCTATATAAACGAAGTTAACTTGCTGGAAATTCAGTTCTTTCTATCGTCCTTGATAGAAAGACCCAAAATGGGCATCAAAAGGACAGAGATTCAGATTTGCAATTGCCAGGCGAACGCCTCCTTACATATCAATGCACCTGTCCGCATTAATTGCGGGACGCAAGTGGAAATGCCTGCCTGACTCTGGGCTGTTGATTGAAATGCAATATTCTGCGCGCAATATGACTCGCTAATTTGCATAAGTCCATTACTGGCCGAGATGGCAGGCCCTCAGAGCCGGAGGAGTGTGGACGGCCAAGTTGACCTGCATTTGACCGTCGGCGGATGTGACCAGCTCTAATTCCAGGACCCTAATTCATGGCATTGACGGTGACGTTGTAATATGCAAACATGTTGCCACATTTAGGCTGCTACTGGGGCCTTAACTTCTGCGTGGTGATAATGGGGAGAGGCGTTTAAGGTGAAATTAAATATTCTGAGGTTTTCCCTGGCAGAACTCTGATTATAAAAAGTTAAGATCGAAGTATTTGGCTTTCCAAGCTAGTTACTCTAGTTACCATACGAAGTCGAGTCTCTTGCTAAACTTTTGATTGTTACTTACTTTCATTGCCCATCCTCATTGCAGTTTAAATAGAAGCTGACTTGCAAAGTTCAAGCTGAAAGTTGATTACCAGAAATCAGAGAAATATTGTGCAATGTGAGCTGCACAACCCGTTTCTCCCTTGCAAATCTCATAAAATCTTTGCTTTATTTCATAAACTTATTTCCCCCCATCAGAGCTCGTTGCCATGACAAAGAGCGTTCGCATTCGAATCACTATCTGCCTGCCTCCTTATTGTTTAAGGACAACAACTGCAGTACTATAAACGAGTATGAGTATATTTAATGCAGGACTTCGCAATATTGTCTTGGCCTTTGCCCGCAGAGTCGCTGTTCAAATTCAGTTGCCTTCCGTAAGGTTCGGGTTTGAATTGTGTTGCCATTGCGTTGTTACCCGACTCTCTGCCGGAGACATCATTATTTCTGGAGTGGATGTTGCGCCGATAAACTCGCAGAGCGTGGCAGTTTCGCTCTCTCTCAGCCGGGTCGAGTTCTCCATCCCATCTCCAGCCAGACCCCCCTAAGACGGCAGCGTCATCGTCTTTGGCATCTTTATCCTTTATGCAAAAAGCGAAAAAATGGGGCACAAATCGGAGTAAATAAAAACACACAGCTCTGCTTTCTGGGTCTCCAGTCCTGATGGCAATAAAAAAAGAGCTCACAATTTATTGATTTCATATTAGTAGACTCGCACACATCATGATCGGATGGAGCGGCCCCGTGAAGGTCTCTGCATAAATTTCCATCTCTGCCCGAGAGTATGCAGCACACTCCCACGCAACTCAGATGTTGACGCACAAGTTTTTTCTATTCTGTTTTTTTTTCTTTTTTGGCTAATGCCTTGATTTCAATTTGTCTACACCGCGCCGCCGCCCGAATGTGGGTCAGCCTTTTCCCCGCCACTCTACTCCGGGCTCCCTTGCTAATTTGGACTCTGAATTTTGGGGCCAAAGAACTTGCTAATTGAATCAAATTGTTTCCTAATTGTTGTCGAGTTTCGATTTCTTTAAACAGAAATTTTCAGAATTTGATGCTCGCAGAGAGGTGGGAAAACTTTCCACTTCTTTGGCTCCTAAGTATTGAAAATATAAGGCCATATTGAATACAGAATAAGCTAATGACTTCCTATTGGAATTACGTGAGATGAAGAAGGCAAACATTTTTAATCTATGAAGCGTAAATATTCTAATTAAAATATATATAAAATGCAACTTAAATATTAACTACTTTTACACATTCAAGTTTGGATTGTATTTATATTATAAATAGGTTTTACAAGTATTTGCACTAACATAAAGATGAACAATAGAACCATTTATGGATAGAATATACGGGCTTAAAATGTTGTTTTCAGTTTTAAGCCCTTTGAAAGGGCCCCTTTCACATTCATACCATAATCCCTTGAAGTTCAATTGTTGGCTCCCCTCAAACTCGTTGATTTCAGGATGCTGCCCTATGGGGAATTATCGGATAATACCACATCACGAGCACACACACAGTGCCACTGGCACTGGCTCTCTGGTCCGCAAACAATTCATCATTTATGCCAAATATTGTGTTGCCTGTACAAATTATAAACCGAACTACTGAATGCCGATTTTGATAAGCTGATTTATGCTCGATGTTTAGTCTGCGGCCGACCCGTTCCATCCCGCCGGCCCTTCGGTTGACAGGAAAATCATTAGGCTAATGTGATTGAGTGGGGCGAGTGTAAACAATAATATTGGAATTGGCAAACAAAAACGAGCACGATTTGAGCACATAAATTAAGCGGGAAATCGGTAATCCCCCTGAAATGGCCCGATATGCAAAGTCAGTCAGTCGCTGGGCGATAACAAATGCGGAGCAATTATGGCCGCATTAAGCATATGGCCAAGTGGTCATCCTCTCAGCCCCATATGGATGTGGATGTGGAGTGCATAGTCGGTGCTCTGCCAAGGATTTACATAAATCCCACCGCATTTACTCGCATTCAATAAGCAAGCACTCCGAGGAAGGAACATAGCCATGGCCAGGAACAGGGGCACTTGACTCGGCTTTGAGGCCACTTAATAATCCACTTGGACGGGTTACGGCAGGCCCGCCCCCACTCCTGATTGCCCGCACTATTGGCATTGATTTACGGGTGGACTAGCCCCAAAAATTCAATCCCAATTCCAGTCCCAGACCCAGCTTCAGTCCCAATCCCAGTGCCCATCGGGTATGCAAATCAAATACAACTAAATGTAAACACATACAAATGCAGTTCCAGATGGCAACCATCGTTGGCTGTTCCATTTCTATTTCTCCGATTTGATTTCGCAAGGGCTCCTATGGCCCGCCGTTACCTGGGAAGGGGTTGATTGGGCTGGGGCCTTCGGTGGACTTTAGCCGACTGGATGTCTGGCAGACATCCTTGGCAAACTTTTGCCACGACGGCTCAACTTTTTTGCACGTGTAGTTGGAATGTAACCCAGCTCCCTCGTAGTTCAATTTAGAGAAAAAAAAGAACCTCTTTGTTTCTCGGCAATCCCTTAAAATGTTTTCTCAGCCCAGAACTTTCCTAATTCACCAGTGACTCCGAGATTGGGCCAAGCAAGATTGGGCCAAGCACTTAAAGCCAATTTCTCAGTGTCCACTTAAAGTGCCTTTCAGTCTAAATTAATAACAATTGTTTTAAGCGAAGTCTAATTAAAGTTATCCTTTAGCAAAGTGAGTCCTGCTTACGTTTTGAAGACTGCTTCGCAGATGAGCTGTCACAGTCAAGGTCCAAGGTAAACACAATGGGCGACGGCTGCTGGCGGACATGCAAATGAGATGGAAAACCTTGAAGCAGATAGATCATCCAGGTAAATCACCCAGGTATAACCACACCCACCGTTTGCACCCTATTTGCAGGAAGCAGACAGCCGACAACAGACAACAATGGGCCATAAACGCATTAACAGTAAAGGTAAACAAGGCGACGACTGAATATCTGGCCGAAGATCGCTGTCCATCACACCTGCGCAGCGGGCACTCGCAACCTGTTCGATGTCGAACCGCGTTGGAGACTCATCTGCGCAGGCGCCGCGACACGCATACGATCGGAGGTGCCAATTTGGCGGTTTTCAATTCAAATTTATATAGAGAAAATAATTATAAATGTTTAGAATGGTTTTTATATCAATACTATTTGGATGTATCGACGCGTCTAAAAAAAAATCGTAAAACTTGATCACTTGATCAATACATTAAAATTCTAAGACATTCTCTCTACTTTTAACTATTTAACAATTAGACATTTGGTGAAAGTTCCTGAAATCTCTAGATAAAATCACTTAAAAAGTATATGAAATAGTCCAAATGATCCCACAAATTATCCCTTATATGTGGGATAAGAGTAATTTTGACAAAAAAACTCAAAACTGAATAAAAAGAGACCGTTAAATAGTTAGGAACTTCTTCAGATGGCGACACTCTCGCCGCCATCAAACATGTTCGCTGTCGAACGCCTGCTGCCATCAGTTGATGCCTCCGCGGCTGCAATTCTTCGGCTCGCTTCCAGGCCGCTCGCGAAGTGGCCAAAATGGGTCAGGCTATAAAAGCCCGGGTTCAAGGCGATCGCCGTTTCAGACAACGCCAGCAGCAGTCGCAGCAACAGCGCAGTAGCCACTTCGAAAGCAGTCAGAGCCACAGAGCCAAGTGAAATCCGAAGCCTCTCGAAACGAAAGTGCCCATCGATCGAGCGTCGAGAAAAGAGAGAGCAATTTTCCAGTGTAATTTTTGGGTGAATTTCTAAGTGAATTGTGTGCTTGACAATCGCGTGCTAAAATTTGCAATTTTTCTAGTGCGACGAGCCAAACCAACTCGGCCGAAACTGTAAATAAAGTTTATATTAATTGCATCGAACTCATCGAACGGAAAGACAGCGGATAAATCGACAGGTGAGTGAAAATTTTTAATGGCAAATGTTCACCGTATTGGAAAAATGGTGTGAAATGGAAAATAAATTGCTATTTTTGTTAAGGTATTCAATATTTAAAATAGTACATTGAAGAGCTAGTTTTTTCCTGTGAAAATTATGGTCAGTCATGGTAAAAGCAAAGAGAGAAATTTTTATGATTAATTATGTCGCCGAAAAAAATACATTCTTAATAGCCTAAAAACAAAACAATTAACTACAATACAGCTTGATTTTATCTTACAGTTTCACTGTGGCTAGGAATGTCAGAAAACTATCACACAATCACTTCCTGTCAAAACCCTTAATCCGGCATATATAGTCATGCATTCGGCTAGAATCCAGCAGTAGAAAGTTATTGACAATTGATCGAATGCCACTATTCGGCCTCGAGTCGTGCCGTACGTTTATTTGTCCAACAAATTGGGGCTATATGGCCAGAGCCAAATATTTGGGTCAGGCCAAAAGAAATAACAGAACTCGGGGCATAAACCCGGCAACACGAGGGGGGACTTCTGTTAAACGAGTTAACAACTTTGCATGAAAGAGCAAACAGAAACCCATCGACTGGACGGAGCGTGGAACTTGTCAAAGCACCTGGGAAAAGAGACGCGGTGGCGGGGAGGGCTGAGGTGTGGCGGGCACACACGCACACACCTGGAAATGTGCATTCATCCAAGTTGGTTCTTTCGAAGCCAGCCGGCGATGATGGCCGCCCACTGACCCAAATGGGCGCCCGTCGACTGTCAGTCCAAAGAAATACGTTTTCGAGTGCTCCTCGTCCACGAAACCACCTCCAGCCTGGCTCTGGCTATGGCTCTGACTCTGGCTCTGGCTCTGGCTCTGGCTCTGGCTCTGGCTCCCATTGAAGTGGAGGAGGCCTTGCGGCCGTTTTGTCTGTGGCCTTGATTCGATGTGGGTCTTCGCCTCTGCCTTGGCTGCAGCTGTGCTTCTGGCCTGGCCAATTAACGCCTGCCTTTTGGCCAATTCCCATATAGAATTTATTTATTTAATTGCCTGCCAAAGGTCACGATTGTTCCCCATTTGTTTACCTTTTTGCCAGGGCTCTTTCTATGTGGCTTTCATTCACTGCTTGCTTTTGGCATTTTTGCGGTGGCCGTTGCTGTTGCTAGTATTGCTTTTGTTGCTGCTGGTTGTCAAGTTGAGCGAGGTGAAAGTTTTTCTTTGAAGCTGTTAAGTCGTGTTTAATACATTTTATGTTTGGGCCGAGGCCGAGTCAAACTGAATTTGTTTTCTCGATTGCCGCCGGCGGGAGAATGTGCAGTGATTTCTATTGCTGTTGCCACTCATGGCTTAAACAAAGCGAATCCGGGCAATGACAGTTGCAATTTGGCCATCAAGAGCAGCTGTCTAATAACCATAATGGCTGTGGCAATTGCAAGTGCAATTTGTTCTGCTTTCGTGCGGTTAGCACTGCATTTCGGGGTCAGTAAAAGTTTCGAGTGCTTGGCGTTTTCACCGTCTAAGTGGATGGCCAACCTGTCCTGGCATTGCATCATATCATGCTGTTACCGAACAATCAATAAATTCCCCACCTCCCGGGCTCTGATTAAAATGCAGCTCAGCCGCCGCGGCGGTCGACAGTTAGGCAGCGGGCTTCCTCCAGGGTTCGCTGACCAGCAGCGCAAACGAAAGACTTAGGGCACAAACTCGCTAGAAAGCCGCGGCGCATTCCCATTAAGGTTAAGCACTCGGCAAGTGCCGCGCTTAAGCATTTAATTAAATTTTAACTTTTCTTGGTCAATAAACCTCGGCTCCGCTTGATTCTGGCCAAAAAGAAAGTGAAACGTGAATATTTGAGGCTGCCAGAGTTTCTCTGCGAGCCCAGCCGGAAACCAGTCCGTGACAGTCCAGAAACCCGCAGAATGACTCAGGGCCCCTTGGTTCCAATCCCATCCAATCCGATCCAAGCCGATCCCAGTCACTCCACTCCACTCTAGTCCACTCCCAGAAACAGAAGACGGCCAAGAGCCGGGGCCGGAGAGCTGGCTGGCTGGATGGCTGGCTCATTTACCGCAAATCACGAACGTTTTACCGCTTTCTCATCTTTGACTTTGACCAGGGAGCCGGTGGAGCGTGCTGCGGCACGAGACCGCAAACGAAACTGAAAATAAATACATACCTATACATCTGTGGGGGAGAGTATCAGCACATAAATTACAATGATATTTCTCGGCGGGCCTGCCAAAGAACTTGGTTAGTGTTACACCCCCGCCCTCGGAGTTCGCTGTTTCTTCCTCGCCGTCCACTGCGGTTTCCACACTTTCTAATTTGCGACTTTTGACCAGCGGCAAGTGTAATTGCTGCGCTTTTTATTTTTCTATTGAATTGCTTGTGCCTCGATTTTAATTGCCGTTTTAAGGCAGGCCATGAAAGTAAGAGTTGCGTGCGGGGCTTCCAATTAGAGTTGCGTGTTTCTCTCTCGGCGAAAGATGCGCTTTTCGCCGGAGCTTGTTAGGCGGAGAACTAACGTGGTGGGCATGCCAGCTAAATTATGTCATCAAGCCGATCACGAAAAGTGGCTGTGACTAATTTGCCCCTCACAGTTTCGCCTGAGCTCAGCTAAACGGCCAATATCCCGCCTCCATCGGATGCAATCAATAAAAATTTCTCTGCCACACATTCCGGCTATTAATTACCATTATCTCAGGCAGTCTAATCGCTGGATCACGCCTCGGGAGAGCGCCAGCTCCAACGGCTTTCTAAATTTACATGGCAGCCATAATTTCCACGGAACTGGGTCGAATTGTGTCACAAAGCCACCAGGCAGGAGTCCGTGCGATATACTAGCTGCCTGCCAATTTACATTTCTCTCTCTCTGCCTCTCTCTGTATAAAATATATTCTCCGATTGAATGACCCATTCTGGAAGCCCGTTTCTGTGCCCGGCAATTAAATGGAAATCAATGCAATCTCAGCCATTGGCATTCCGCAGCCTCGTTGGCTTTATTAATTGTAACGGGAACCTGCTGCATGACATCTGAGCGAAAGAACCGCTAGTTAGAGCCGCTTAAACTGGTTCTGGCTCTGATTCTGGCCAGCATCCCAACATGATATCTTCACTGGCAGCCCGGGAACACAGAAAGAGATGAGCCCCTCTCATTGGCAGTTCCATTCTAATTCGCATCGATGGAGCGGCCCATTGTAAGCGGCTTCCGATGCCGTACTCGTAATATCGCTAATCCAGCGGAGCTGGGATGATGTCTAATTGCCGGCACTTACCACCTTGCCTCACCTGTGGTGGCTTTCTACGTACGTTGCCCAACCAGCAACCTGCCACTCGGGTAATTTCCCTGCCTCGGATGCTATCTTCAATCCGCGGCCCGGGGGCCTTTATACTGGGGAACAGGTTCAGTTTGACCGACACCTTAATTGGGAGCAGTTATACTCGTTTCTGGATGTTTCGGAAGCGACTGGAGACGCTTCGGCTTTAATTACGCCCCACTACAACTTTCTTATCTGGTTTCCGTGGAAATTGTAACACATATAATGGGAAAATTTTGACGGCGCTTTGGAAAACCCCGCTGGGTGACAGTTAGGAAGTACTAGGGTGAGACTTGAGAGCTGGGAGAGATAATACTTACAGTTTGTGGATGATCTGCATTATCTAAGAGGTATTTGCATACAAAAGTAATTGAAAATGTAATTGTAAAAAGAAGGCTAGAAAAGGGAAATAATAAAAAAATCATCAGTGGGGAATTTTTTAAACTAGGAAATATTAACAAAAAATGAATTATCAGTTCTATATGTCCTTATCAGGGGAAACTATATTATCTATCTGAAATATATGCTTAAATATTTATTTGAAATGCAAATTATCAGTAAGCCAGTAATTAAGACAACACATTGTTCAACATTGAGTGGGATCTGCTGGCCTCAAGTTCGAAATAGTGACTCTAATGACATGTGTAATGGCCAATTGAAATCGGGCCAAGCGTGCGCCACTCAAATGGGCCACCGCTGATTCCCATTCCCGACCCGTGCCGACACACAATTGGGCAATGTGAAAGTGTTGTTATGCGGATGACTTCGAGCAGTCCCCGGGCTGAATGTCAAGCAGCTCCTAATCCCACATATCGCTTTGTTTCAGTCGCCATGTGGAACCAACGGAAAGTGCACGCCTGCCTGCTGCTGTCCATCGTGGCCAGCAACTGCCTGCTGATGACCTTTGCCTTCCCGCAGCAGGAGGTCTACCAGCGGCAGCATCAGGTGACCCAGTCGCCGGTCCAACGGGAAGAGAGCCTGGCCGCCCAGGGGCGCAAGTTCGCCGTGAAGCCAAACGCCTCCAAGAAGGTGGCCTTGGACGATATCGAGGATGACCTGGAGAGCAACCAGATTCAGGAGACTGTGGGCGGACCCGGTGGCTTCACATGGTCCAACATGCTGTCCACCGTGATGACCATGTTCTTCAACGGAGCCATCAACCAGGCGCCCACCAAGTCCGACGATGTGGACAACTCGATCGGTTTGGGCGGCAGTCCTTGGGCCAACGTCATCTCGATGGGTGAGTGTTTCTCTATTTTGATTACAAAAATCTGTAAAGATATAGGAAATATTATAAGAAGAAATAAAAGAAAGCCTGATTTTATTGCTGTTCCCTCAATAAATCCGCTTCTGTATCTCTCCGCAGGTCTTCGCATCATCAACACCTTGCTGGGCGGCGGAGCACCCAGCGATGGCATCGATAAGGTCGACAACGGCGGATCTCCCATGCAGGTAATCGATCGATCCATTAGCCCCTAACAGGTGTACACTCACTGATTGCTTTTGTGCCACTTTTGTTTTGCTTTGTCGTAATTTGCTGTTCGATCGTTACCGTTTCGTTTCGTTTCGTTCTGTTTTATATCTTACATCTTATGCCTTACATACTGATACTGATTCCGATACTGATTACGATTCTGGTGCCTGGCTCTTCTTATTCTCTCGATTATGTTTGTTTCCCGCCTACCTCCTCTACCTCTACCTCGCTAATAATCGCACAGGGCATATTGGTGGCTGTGATGTCGGCCGTTTTAGGCTCCAGAGACCCCGATCAAGTCAACTCGATGGCCAAGCAAGCTGGCGAGGTAAAACATCTTTATTGCTTTCACAACACAAAAGAACCACGCCGAGCAACAAGATTTGGGTCTAAGCTGGGGGCTCTTCAGAGCGGGAAGCTTACAATTTGAGTAACTTATTGCATAACTTAAACCTTTAAATGAGCTTTCATGAAATTTAAGTCACAATCTTTAAAGAGTTTTAAAATGATAAGATATAGTAACTAGATAACTTGACATTTTATAGTCCAAAGTCAACATTAATCTATAGAGTTTTGAATATAGTTTTGGGATCCTTAACAATAGTACTTTAAAGATAGTTATGGGAACGGGAACTGAGTGATGAGTTAGTTCCTGTCTCTGTAAGAATTTATATTATATTATATTATTTTATTACTATTATAATGATAAATTATATAAAAGCTAATTGTGCTATATCTTAGGATCTGCTTGACATATTTAAAATTGCTTAATTACTTATGCTCGTTAAAAATCTTTTAAGCTACATACATTTTACTAATTTAATGGGAAGTTTGGAAATATTTAAATGCTTAGTTTAGTTCTTTAGTTAAATTCATGGTAATGCCCGAATCTTGTTGCCCAGTGCTGGGAGTGTAAATTGTTCCAATGCACACCACACACACATACACACGCAGTTACACAATCACAACACACACACACTCCTCTGAATTGGCACAAGCAAATGCAAGACTAATTGACTAATGCTTCCTCTACCTCCGCACACACCACACACACTCTCCACACACACACACTCCACGCCACTGAACATCGCTACCCCTTCCGCATCCACAGTTCATACAGATCGTGATGAACCTGCTGGACGCCCTGAAGACTTCCTTCTCGCACCGCTCGCTGGCGGCCCGCTCCCTGGGCAAGCGGGACTCGGTGAGCGACGCCGTCGTGGCCGGCATCTCCCTGATGAAGGGCTATGTGCGCACCTACCGCAGCTCGGAGGCGGACCAGAACGAGGACAAGTGCACGCAGCGATACATGTGCGATGCCAATACGGAGTGCGTGCGCGAGATCGGCGGCAGCAGCATCTTCTGCCAGCTGGGATCGTAAGTTAACAAGCTAAATAGAAACCTCAAGGAGGAGCTTGTTAAAAGGATACTAAAAAAACTGTCTATTTTCTTTAGTTATGCCACCAGCTACGTGCTGGGCCGCACCAGTGGCAGCAGCTTCGAGGAACTGTACGACGCAGGACGCAGGGGCCGCTCCGGCTTCGACTGTCGCCAGCTGTATCTGGAGTGCAACGAGGTCTAAGTGCCGGCCAGCCTTCGCCCCCTGGACTCTCTCCCTCTCTAAACTAATTTAAATTAATTTATGACTTCCACCTAGACATTAGCTATTTATATTATTTATTTAAAATCTCTGTATTTATGTACGCCGGCAAAATGTGAGTTGCTTCTCTTAAGTTGTCAATAAAAAGAATGAAAAACTAGAAAATAAAAGGCTTTTCATGAATTAAGAGTGTTCTAATTTAATTTATTTAATTTAATTTATTTCCGGAAAAAATTACATTTTCGCAATAATATTTATTCATAGGCTTTGTTTAACAAGTTTATTTTTAGCACAGAAAAATAATATTCAAATGAAAAAAGCAAGATTCAAACTTTTAACAGATTTTATATATAGACATAAGCTCACTGCTATAAAAATATAACACTGCTTGCATACATCTCAAAAGCTTACTAGTTTTGCACCTCACTCAAAGCTGCTTGCCACAAAACTCTATTTGCTTAAATAGCCATCTCTTTCTCTGCTTATGGTAACAGTGTGGCTCTTCGAGTGTGAACAGTCTTGAAGGTGGGAACAGTGTAAATTGATTTTATTATCTTTCTTATTTATTCCCTATCACACATATACTAACATATATTATTTTGTATTTATAAATACATCTGTTTTAAAATTACAACTACACATGTATTAAGAAAATGCATTAACAATAACAATGCAGTTTAAAATGATTTAAAAATAATTAAGATTGTGCCACCTTTTGTTTATATATTCCAAGATAATAGTTTTTATTAATTAAAAGTTTAATGGCGAATTTAAAATATTATAATATTATAATATTCATTCCTTATGGCAATCATTTGCTATGTGCCCTTCATATACCACCAAAGATTTAAAAAAACCTGTGAATTTTAGTAACTTAAAGTCCATGTTCTATATGATAATTTCTTTGGCAAATTAATTGAATCCAAAGTTTTATAATATTCATAGATCTGTAAAGTTGTAAAAATTTTTAATTGTTTTAATTGTTGATTTAAATGATTTTAAATCATTATACAATTTTGGGGAAAAAAATGACCAAACAATTTTTTGCTAGCCTACATGGCTGATTGGCTCGCCAGTTTTTGCTGTTCAAAAATATATATGATTAATCAGGTCGGAAATGGCTCCCTTACAACCTTCTGGATAAAATGAATAAATTTTTCCTTCAATAAAAGCAGTTTATTAAACATGTTTCCTTATAACATGTTGTTTTTCTACACAAGTTAATTCACGGTGCAGTGGAGAGCCCCTACTTGCTAGGTCAGCTC
>JAEIHY010011663.1:0-11084 GCA_018904565.1 Drosophila tsacasi
TTAAATTCTTGGTTGAAGACGTGTGGCTTAAGTCTATGAGCACCACTGTATATAGTTCATCCTGCTTACCCATTCCTCGTAAGAGTTGAGGGTGCTGTTGCCCACATGCTGCGGGTCCCACAGGTCCTCGAATCCCTGTTTTAAAGACTCCGGCAGAGACTCTCTGCTGGCGCCAAAGCTAATGCTAAACATAACGAACTGGACGATCAGGAGCAAGACCAATACCACAGCATACTGGAATGATACAGAATATATAAATTAGTCAGGTAAAGATAACTCTCCCACCACTCTGAGTACTCACACAAATCAGCAGAGTCCTGGAGTCCTTAGCCACAGCAACAAAGCCATAGATGCTGGCCACTATGACAACTGTGCCCAAGAGGATGCAGAGTGCGGCGGCCAGGTCCTCGCCATGGTCCATGCCCAGGAGCCTCTGCTGGTCGGAGAGACTGTCCAGCAGCCAGACGCCATACCAGATCAGCAGGCAGCCACCTAGCTAAACACAATCCATCATCCATTATCCATTAACCATATTCCCTTTCAATGTCAGCCGATTGGCTATTTTTGGGCACTTACAGCACAGATGCCACTGATGACACACAGCACGTATCTGAGCAGGCGGGTGGTGCAGTACATGTCCGAAAATTCGACTTTCCAATGCTCAATTTTCACGAGATTCTGTTTTCCGCTGGCGCGAGCACACCTTGAGCACTGCCATCAAACCATCGACTAAAGTCGCATAATCTTCATTTGTTTGTTTGGGCGACGCTCTGCGCGTCGGATGCCTCGTCGGATTCTGTCGCCATCCGGTCCGGTCCCAACCGATCCGCTGGCCAGATGCAATGGATGCTCGGGGGAAATCAAAAGAAAATATAGAATACAAATGAAAATTAGCGGGCGGCGCCCGCCCACGCTTTCCACAAGACTTGACGAGGCAGCATGTGTCCACCCTCACCTTCCGACCGGCACTCCCCGCATATTTTTTTTTTTTGGGAATTATCATCGGAATGATGTCAACAAGTCTTTGGGTCCCCGAAATTCCAAAACTCAGAACACGGGGTCTACGGACAATTCTTTATTTTGGCTTGGCTTTCGAAATGCTGTCACAAAAATGGTGGCTTAAGTCGAGCTTAGTGTAGATTAAATTACATGTAAATGTTTACATTCCGTTTCCGATTGAATGTTACAGTTATTCGAGCCAGGAACCAACAACAAACAGTTAATACTAAGAGTTTGTAAAGTAAAAAACGTAAAAATCAGATTCAAATTGATATGGTTATGAGTTTTGTGCAACCTTTACTGTGAGACACATTAATAACAATCAAAACAAGACCTCTTCATGGAAAAAATCATTGTAAATAGATAATTCTTCAGGAATTTATTGTGTCATAAAACATCATAAAAACAACGAGTTTATGTACTTAGGGAAACGATAATTAATAAATAAACCAACAGTGATTTCCTATTACAAAAGATAATCATAAAATCAATAAAAGTATGGCTATTATAATGCTTTCTTTAAAATCTTTAAAACTGTTGGGGTTCCCGATCCGAACTAACAAGTTTGAATACAATCACACGCACTGCCCTCGGATTACCTCGCTAAAGTAAATTGGTTTTGGAATCTCTATTGAGTCTGCGATTCATGCATTTGTATGGAGAGTTCTTTGGCCTTAAGTATGCGCATCTTGGAGTTGGATTCTTGAAATGCAATCTATTCCAAAAACTGTACACTAATGTGCATCCTACTTCTGATAGTACTTGGAGCGTCGCCAGCGGTTCACAATGCTGTTGGCCAGGACATAGGCCAAAAGGGCGCATATAATCTGAAAAAATAAATTAGATACAGTCAATCCTTTCTAGAGATATTCTAAAATTCGACAAACCTCTACGCCGACTAGCACCAGGGAGACAATGTTAAAGGTCGTCCAGCGCTCGGCAATGAAGTCCAGAAACTTTTGCCGACAGCCCTCGAGATTCAATTTATCGGTCTCCTTGTTGTAGCAACTGTTGGGGGGCAGCATATAGTCCTTGGGTCCCACATTGCCACAGCAGTCCAACTGGAATGTGCCACGTTTAATGGGGGTCGTGAAAGATCCGTCTCAAGAACTTACCCTACGCTCCAGGCTGGCAATCTGGCTCTGATTTCCGGGCCTGATGGGCACCGGCTGGTCGTTCCACAGCTGATCGAATGTCTTGTCTACGTTTATTAGCAGCGACGTTTGGAACGCCCAAAGAAAGCCCACGGCCAGAATTTCCAGCACAATCAGGATTATCAAAATGACCACGAACTGAACGGAGGGATAATAATTAATATGAATACTAGTATTCAAATCCTGAATACTTACCGTCTTGGATATGCTGCTGCTCTCACGTGCCGCCCCCAGGGATCCAAAGAGCGCCGTCAGCACCACGACCACGCCCAGGCCAATGATGACGAAGGCGGCCGTGTTAAAGTGCTCGAACTTGTAGATGATGTGCACCCCAAGGCCGATCACAACCAGGCCGAACAGCTGTCGAGCGAGAAAGGTGGGAAGTGGTTGATTGAAAGTCTAAATACATTCTATGTGGCCAGAAAGGTGATAAAACCGTAGCCACTTGAAGGTTGTGCGTTGAGTCAATATGCAAATGGGGCTTGTGGAAATTCTCCAAGTGTCGGACTGCTCCATAGATCAAATCATATTACTAACGACTTGCTCGGTAACTACTGAACGAAATACAATGTATAGAAGTCATAAGGCGCTCCTCATCTTATTATTATTTATATTACCTTTGCTTAAACTTTTGTCTTTACAGATACACAGATGAGTCTACCAAAATCTCACGATCATGGGCACGCCTCTTAATTGCTTGTATTCAAAGCGCGCTACCCATCTTATTCTGTATATTGTCGTTTATTCAGCTCATATTCTTATAGATTACGTTAACGCCAAGATGTCTCGGGCTTCCTAGATCACTTCTCATTTACTTATGTACATATATTCCTTTGGCGCTGCACATATTATTATTTATTTCGTCTTTGCTCAAATATAATCATTTCTTACGAATACGCAGAGGAGTCTGGCTCTGGTTTCTTAAATTCTTATGTTTCTTTGGCGCTACGCATCTTATTCTATACTTTCCCATTGCTCCAATGTAGTCACAGATTACGTATACGCAAAGTTGTCTGCGGAATCGTACGCTCTCTGGCCCGGCTCTCACTCTCCGCCTGCATACACCGCTAGATGCATTTTAAAATAGCCACAATGACTCACTGGATCCGCGAACGCAACGCGATATTTCACACACTCCTGCCAAATGCGGACTCCTCGTAATTTGGCACTTGGCAGCTAGCCAGAGAAGAGCTAAGAACACAAAGCTGTCCTCCTACCGATTGTAAGTTTGTGAAATGCGTATTTAATCTCCAATCCAACGAGTGTTGATGTTTGCACACAGCAACCTGTTGCCGCCAGCAATTTGTAAATTATTTTTACAATTGTCGGCGGAGGGGCAAACATGAAACCAGTCGGCAAATAAGCTGCCTTTGACGTGACTTGTTTGTTTGTCACTCGAGCTCAGGCTTCGCCCGGCTTCGACAAACCCCACGTCTCGGCCGGCACCAATTCGGCTCAGAGCCTACGCCGCGGTAATTATGAATGATTCGGCCGATTAATCATTTCAGGCAGGGTTGACTTCGCCCCTAATCCCTGGCCGAAAGCGCTTAGGAAGCCCTAAACTGGGCCTAATGCCTCAAGTAAGTGCCTCGACTTGGACAAATATTAACTCGGGCCGCAAGTTGTGCATATTCGATGGGCCTGGATGCCGAATATGGCGGCGGCAATAGCATTTACATTAATTGAGTTACAATCGAACGCCGGAATCGACACTGGCCCATCAATTAATGTGTGCGAGACAATGGAGATGAGCTCTAATCCAGCACCAGGCACGTAGCACTCAGACATCTGGCATTATGTTGTGGGCATTCAACGCCGTTTAATTGTAATTTATTATGCTGCGGCGCCCAAGTCCAAATAGGCGCTGACATAACCCTCCAAGGGCCCGCGATAGAAAACAGAAAACATGTCTGTATGTGAGTTCCTCAAAACTCGAAAATCGGGAACAAACAAATAGAAACCAAGCGTGCCAGAATCTGGAATTGTTTAAGACCATAGAGTCATAATTAGACTTTGTAATTGACAGCTGGATGGGGTTACTTAACGTTCCCCCTCCCCAGTCCGATAGAGAGAGTATCTAAGCGTAGTGTCACGAGCACGCTAAGGAGACACTCAGGTGCTGTCCCATAAAAACACGATAAGGAACCCGAGGAGTTGGCAACAAGCGTTTTATTAATTTGCTCTCATTTCCCCGCGCAGACACAACAATTAAACGCAATTATCGCCGGCGTGAGCAAGGTCAGAGCAGTGGACTAGTGACTCAAACTAATTTGCATTTCGTCTGATGATAACGCGGAGTGGGTAGATCAATTGCCAATGTCGGCGCCCCAAATAAATGTCCAAAACAAGTTGCGGCTCTGATTTATGTGGGTTCCCCTCATGGCAGACAAAGGTTGGGCCCTACCCTAAAGTAGAATGAAGTAATTGTTGGGACTGGGCTGCCTGGGCATAATTGAAACCTCTCGGCGCGAAAATCAAAAGTGAACTCGAATGGAACCAAATGCGGAAAATCGCGCATACGCCGTGTGGTGCGCCGGCTGGCATTTCCTCAACCTTCGGCCGCATTCCATGCCAGAAAGATGCCCAAAACGTCTACGAATGACATCAACATACTCGTAAAAGTATACAGCAAGCCAAACCAAAATCTCGCTCAAGTAAAACCAACTAAAGCAACGTCGAAAATCTAATAAAAATTCTATATATTCTTGTTCAGGGTTAAGTGACGGCGTGGGTGACCAAGTTTTGACTTGGCAGCCAGCTAATGTGGGGGAAACACAGACAAAAACTGAGCAAGAAAACAAACAAAAAACTAAAAAAATAAATTAATATATCACATTAGAAAATATATATTTTCAGGCAGGAAAAACTAATGCTCAGAACTGGGTGGATGCGATGCCTCCTCCATGAACATGTTGCGGCTGTGGCTCGTGTTTTATTAGCTACGCCTAAATTTGCATCAAAATGGAACAGAACACTAAGGCCTTCGGCGATAATTTAACATAAATGCTGGCCAACTCAGCGCTTTGGAAAACTATCCGCTGGCGAAACTACAGATATATCTGTGTCCGATGTTTATTTTCTGCGCCATCAAATAAACAATTGGCCACATCAAAGACCGACGGATCTTTGAATGAACTTGGGGCGAAGCTGGAGAACTCAGACCCTGGCACTTGGCCAACGGCGGGGCCAGAGGGCGGACCATAATTTTCCTGCAATTAGCCTTGGCCAGAGCTTAAGTTTAATTCATGTTTTAGTGGTTTCCTCTTATCTCCCTCACTTGACTCTGGTGTCATCATCTGATCACTTAAGCACCTAATCGCTGTACTCACGGCATAGATAATATCGCTGAAGAGGGCAAACACCTTCAGCACGTTCGTAGAGCAGGCCATTATCGCGGATCCTTGTTTTATATTCTTAAAAAATCAGGACTCAAACTATTTATAGAGCCTTCGATTATCGTGCTCTTGGCAACGCGCCGCCTTGTCTTGTTGACAATTCGAAAATATTTATAGGTGTTCTAACGGTCGCTGGGGGTTACCAACAAAACCCGGTTCATGTTCACCGCTCGACTGTTAACTGAAAACTGTTCGCCGTTCCGACCGTTCCGCAGTGTGCGATGGCGCGAAAAGCGAAAAGCAAATACGAAAAGCAAAATACGAAAAGCGAAAAACGAAAGCTTTGGCACGAAGTGGAATCGAAATGCTTGGCCGCAAAAACCAGCAATGTTTTTCTCGCTCAACTAAATATTTACGTATATCAGCACGGCGGTATGTGCATATAAACAGAAATAGACGATGAACTATTTGAATAAAATAAAAGAGAGCCAGCCACTGGCCTCTGCTCACATATTTTAATTATATTTTGCACCATTTTATGCGGGTTTTATTCCATTTCCGTCTGGAGAAATCATATTGAAAATTATAGATCAAACACTCCCACTTTAATTCAAAATTCAATTCTACTGATGGTCGATGCAGAATATAAGTGGATCGATATAAGAATTTGTTGATATATGGAAAAATAAGTGGGTTGTGCAAATAAAGAAAACTCGTGTTTGGGGGTAGGGGCATATTTTCCATAATAAGAACATATTTTAAAAAGTTTTGGGATTGTTCTGCCTCAAAAGTCACTGGGAATCGCTGAAACCTCTTTAAAAAGTATACATTTTTAGGCATTTCTATAGAATACTTGGAAGTTTCTAAAATGCTTATCTAAATTAATATATATTAAGTTATCCTTACGTACGAATTAAATTAAAATATAAAACAAAAGAGTTTTGTTTTGGTTCTGCGTCATAAATTACAAAAAGTAACCAAAATCTCCTAAAAGTAGGCAATGTTTGCTATATCTTAGGTTACATTTTATAGCAAACTACTGGGTGGGGGGGTGATTATTGAAGAGATTTCGAGATTTCCATTACAAAATTTATAAGAAAACGAAAGAAATAAATATAGAATTTTTTAAACAAATTTCAAAACCCTCAGAAAACCACTACCACAAAAAAGATTCTACTTGCTTTTTTGATTATTTATTTGAAAATATTTTGTAATAAATAATATTAAAACTAGTTTATTTGTCTTACTCTAGCGTTTGTGAGTTATTTTCAACGATCTCATTGAAATTCATGTGTGAGTTAGGTTAAGCCCTAGCTTAGTACTGGGTTCGTATAGTTTTGAGTTTCAATTTAAAAAATTCAACAATCACTTTCCGGATTTCCAAACCAATTAGATAATATTGTAATATTTTGTTTTTCATCTTCAAAAGTCGCGCGTTCAATACATGTATATACTTTGTTTTGTCCTTTGGAAGGAGCCTTTAGAAGATTCCTTTAGAAGTAAGATCGTCGAGCATCGTTGCGTATGCTATTGCACAGGCGGCAAGAGGCAACGCTCAGCAGGAGCTGTAAGTAAAATCAAGAAGGATTAGTTTTCCTCTCGATAAAGTTTCTATGGTGACCCACCTCTAGACCGATCAGCACAAAGCCAATAATGTTGAAAATCTTGCTCAGGTGCAGCCAGTAGTTCTCGAACTCCACTCGGCAGCCAGTGTGGATGAGGTTCTCGGGCTTGCTCTTGTCATGGTCACGGAAACAGGTCACTGGGGGCAGGCGTTCGTTGACAATATAATCCTGGGGACTGCCTCGACCACAGCACTGGAACTGTAATCGGATCAACAGAATGCGGTTACAAATAACTTTAATAATTAGAAATTATTCTGCAGTAAAGTTACCCAGTTCTGGTAGAGCGACATGGCTCCGGGACTGTTCAGCTCCTCCTCCCAGGTGAGGTCCAGAGCGCTGGCTAGATTGGCGGCCACCGACTTGTCCTGGGTAAACAGCAAGTATACCACGGCAAACTGGGCAATGATGACGAGGCATAGGAACACAATGAACTGCAAGCGGAAAAGCATTATCACAACGAACGAAAATATGCAATTATTCAGGCTTACCGTGACTGTGCAGCACACATTCTCGCGCCAGGCGGAAAGGTATCCCCAGAGGACCACCAGCAGGGCAGCTACTCCCAGTCCCACGTATCCGTAGGCCGCCAGAGCTCCGATTTGGTTAAGATTGTAGGACACCAGTACATAGACACCGAAGGATATCAGCACCAGAGCTAGCAACTATAAGAAGAATACGAAAAAAGGTCAAAATTATGTCAAACAATGAATTCTCCCTCCACATGAACCCCAGGCTGTTAGAGTTTGGTCGTATTATTTTAAAGGTTTCTTATATGATGACTAAACAAAAATTAATTTTATAGAAAAAATGTGTATTAAACAAGTTGTAAAAAATAAAATAAAAAATTAGAGCGATAGAAAGTTTTTCGGGTCACCTAAATGTAGTGTTGTATTTTTTCCATAGGCAAGATTTTGGAAGAAGATATAATAGGGCCTAATACACATATTATCTTTACTATGTTGCAACCTTTTGATCCAAATTCAAATTATACTACCCTGTGAGGGTATAAAAGGAGATAAAATCTTCGAAGAATAGCTACATATTATTATTTGTCTTTTTCTCGTAATTTTATTATCAATTGATGTTATTTTTATAAAAATTTCCTTCCCTCCTGACTCAACAGTTCCTTGAAATTTGCCGTAACAAGAACCAAAAGAAATCTTAAGAAAATCATGAAGTTACTAACTTAACTCGTAGTTATTTTATTATTCTGAGCTTCTCCATGTCCTCCTCCCACTCCGAGAGCATCCTATACCCAAGGTCACCCCCTCCGAACTCATCAGAGTGTCAGAGACTACAATGTGACCTAGAGTTCCAATTTCACTGTTTTCGCGAGTTCGGAAACAACAACTAACCATTAAGAGGGCGACCCTAATCGAGGGGCGTCCCTCGGACTAGCCTGTCTGGCGACTGGGATAGACAGACGCCAGGGAAATTGGCGGGATGGATGGCATAGGGAGCGGGAGAGTGGAGGACACCGGAAGGTCGCCCACTTCGGGATTATACACACAGACAGGGTCCCTTGATTACTTATTCATATCTGATATCGGGGAGCTTGCGCTTCGGTTTGGCAACCTCTGATTGTTCAAGTCAGCTTGAATTATTCAAATTTAAACTCGGCTATCGCAAGCTTCCACTTCAGAAAGTGACGCAATGCCTTCGTTCAACGATGATGTATAAGCGTTGCTGACTGGAAACACACAAAAACATGGGTGAATAAGCCCTGGTAATGGACTTCAATTGATTCATCTGAAGCCATGAATCAACCAACTATCAACTCCTGGCGGGAATTCGGACACATTGGGACGCCCCAGATATCGATCGATTGGCAATGTAAAATTGATGAGCCGCCAACCGATGGACACGCCGATCGGCATCACATATGCAGCGACCTCCGGACGCATCTGTTCCTTCTCAGCGCGGCCGGCAATTAAAGTTGTATAAATAAAACAAATGCTTGTTATGGGGGAAACGGGTTTGGCCATTAGAAGCGTTTATACTATACCGGGCTCCTTCTGGAACAAGTGTCCGCGGTTCCCAGGGAGAAAGTCGGCACATATATACGCATGTATTTATGTACATAAACGACTGAAGTGATAAGGCTTTATAATGCTCTCGGGCTATTCTTGGCAATTTCGAGGAACGCGGTCGAGTTATTGTTATTATCAGTGCCATTGTACTATGCTTAGTCTGGACAACCCAATTGTGGCAATTGTGCAGCAGAGGCGAGGTTAAGGGGCGAACACTATACTCACCGTGCACAGTATGTCCAGGGCAAAGACCACTAGCTTCGCATTCGACGTGGACGCCATCGTGGAGAGTAGTCCTTGGATTCTGATTTCAGATTCTATGCCTTGAATTCCTGGAGAGAAGACGCCTGGCCGGGAGAGCGAGCTGCGGAAGAACGAAACTTGTCTTTAGCACTGGTTGTCTCTCTGGGCGAGTGTCTCCGCGCCGCATGAGATCACTGATCAAGCTCTGCGGGCGGTGGCATCTCGAATTTATCGGGAAGATCGTCGCTCCGAGATCGATTTACTTTCAGTCAACAATGTGTGACGTCCACCCAGAGAGGGAGACCGCGGGCCGGGGCCAAGACCGCGGAATAAACACTTTCCCACACGAGCGGAATGACTCATGAACCTCTACCTGCTTGGCGTGGAAACTGCTGTTTTGTTGTCTCGGAACTGACTGAGGAGGCTTCGCGGGCGCTTCTTTGGCAGCCGGCTAGCTTTTCGCTCTCGAAAGCTTTTCGAGAGTTGCACTATGGGGCCAGCGACCACTTTTTCTGGACAAAACCCATATTTTAAGAGTCGTTAAATTAATTTATTTATTAATTGGAATGTTTTAAAAAAACACAAATCTGTATGTTTCGTTTAAGAAATTTAAACAGAGGGCGTTAGTTTCAAGATAAAAACAAGAAGCCAAAGATTTTAAATCGCTTATTTATTGTGCAAGTTTTAAATGTCAAATAATTTTAAAATCCCAAAGGAAAAGCAACTTTTTGGATGCATTCTTATTCATAGTGGTTTGTAATATATGTTTATGGGTTTTAACTGTAGAAATAGTCTGATTTTTTGCTTTAATCTTTTGTAATGATAAACAGTATATAAAAAAAAAAACAACTTAAAAATCATACTTCGTTTTAAGTTATTAATTGATGCCACAAAAAGTGGTCGTTGGCCCCATAGTGAGTTGGGGTGAGCGGATAGGAGACAGCGCTGCCAGACCGCGGACAGAGAAGCTTTCATTTCGACTGGATTTGTATTAGTTCAGCTTTAAAATTCCAAGATTTTTGGATCTCAAAAAATGAGTCAAACAAATAAAGAAAAACCTTTAAAATAAGTTAAACTTTTACATAAATGTATAGATAACTCTGAAGATAAAAGTATTTAAATATGAATTCAGCTTGAAAATGCAGCTTAAAAATTCAGCCTAAAACTCTAAAGATAAAGCATTTAAATATAAATTCAGATTAATAATAAGTTAATACTAAAATAATCTTTTCGGTTAATAAATCTGTCAGAAAAATTAAATATCCTCTAGAAAGAGGACAAACTCAAATTTAATCTTCTTTCGAATTTTGAATCCAAATCAAAGAATCATTTTCGAACTTAAATATATCAAAACTTGGCCTTATAAAAACTATTGGAATTGCTTTAATTAATTTATTTTTAAATTTTATGTAATATATTTTTCGATTTTTAGTTGTCTCCTTATAGCCTTGTAATTCCCAATTATTATTCGATTGTAATACAATTTGCAGAGTACATATCTTATCACCAATCAGACCAATCCACACCCACATAAAACATATTTATAACAAACACTAGATAGTTAAGAAATCAAAGTATGAAGTTAATAATAATAATAATATTGAAAGAGGTTTGTGCACTGCGACCTCTAGGGTCTATTGTATGAGCTATAGCTCCTCGAACAGTTCAATCGATCGCAAGAATGCGATGATGTCGCCT